>NW_024121877.1:3347184-3451925 GCF_016745375.1 Pimephales promelas | reverse complement strand
AAAGTTTTATTTTTGATTGTAATCCGGTTCCTGCCTCCTTCTTCCCTGAACCTTGCTACACTTAGCTTTCAAAATATTTGGGTGAAAACCATTTATCTGCACTCAGGAGGCTCCCCTGAGTCCGTAGCACCAAGCACCATCCCACAATTCCACCGTCCACGAACCCACTATTTTTATAATGGCATAATGCTATGTGGGATGTCCATATCTCCGCTCTGGAAGGGTCTAGAGACCCCATTTTTGCACTCAGGTCTAACTCCAGAGGCCCTCTATCAGAATCCAGAGTTTCAAGAAGATCAGAGCAACTAAAAATTTCGACCCGAAAAAAAAACGACAGTGGTACCCCTGTCGTTTTTTTTTTGTTGTTGTTGCGAACAAATAAGTTTCTCCAATCTTCTTGAAACTCTGGATTCTGATAGAGGGCCTTGGGACTTAGACCTGAGTGCAAAAATGGAGTCTCTAGACCCTTCCAGAGCTGAGATATGGACATCCCACGTAGCATTTATGCCACTATAAAAATAGTGGGTTCGTGGACGGTGGAATTATGGGATGGCGCTTGGCGCTACGGACTCAGGAGGGCCTCCTGAGTGCAGTAAAATAGTTTTTATCATGAAAGAAACTTTAATTAAAATGTCCAAAAAATACACTACCCAAATCCCCATTCAATAGATTGCAGGTGGGATTCTGTCCAGTTGCATCTTATTGCATGAAGGTCAGGGTTAGTACTTTTCAAATATAGTCAGTTATTGGACAAATAGTGGGTTTTTGGACACGTGGTTTTTAAACTTAGCTTTCAAAATATTTGGATGAAAACCATTTATCTGCACTCAGGAGGCTCCCCTGAGTCCGTAGCACCAAGCACCATCCCATAATTCCACCGTCCAAGAACCCACTATTTTTATAATCGCATACATGCTACATGGGTTCTCAATATTTCAGCTCTGGAAGGGTCTAGAGCCTCAATTTTTGCACTCAGGTCTAAGTCCCATGGCCCTCTATCAGAATCCCGAGTTTCAAGAAGATTGGAGAAACTTATTTTTTCTTGCCAAAAAAAAAAAAAAAAAAAAAAAAAAGACAGGGGTAACACTGTCGATTTTTTGGGGGGCCAAAATTTTGAGTTGCTCTGATCTTCTTAAAACTTCGGATTCTGATAGAGGGCCTTGGGACTTAGACCTGAGTTTAAAAATGGAGTCTCTAGACCCTTCCAGAGCTGAGATATGGAATCCCACGTAGCATTTATGCCATTATAAAAATAGTGGGTTCGTGGACGGTGGAATTTGGGTAGTGTATTTTTTGGACATTTTAATTAAAGTTTCTTTCATGATAAAAATGATTTTACTGCACTCTGGAGTCTTCCCTGAGTCCGTAGCACCAAGCGCCATCCCATAATTCCACAGTCCACGAACCCACTATTTTTATAATGGCATAAATTCTATGTGGGATGTCCATATCTCAGCTCTGTTAGGGTCTAGAGACCCCATTTTTGCACTCAGGTCTAAGTCTCATGGCCCTCTATCAGAATCCAGAGTTTCAAGAAGATCAGAGGGCGTTGGTACATTTTTGGGAAGTACACCTGTTTTGACCTGATGTCCATTGGAATGGACAAAAAAAAAATCACAATGAAAGCAATTATATATATATATATATTTTTTTTCCATTTGTTTTCATTTATAGAAACCTCATGAGCTGGGAAAATGTACTTTTATATTTTTCAGAAACTTGAAACATAATTCAGGTTTGAGGGTGTTAAGAGACTTAAAACTAATTGTCACATACAAAGGAAGTAATCAAATGAGTGTTTTCTGATTAATCTTATTACTCTAAAAATATCCCGCTGTTTTTTTTTGTTTTTTTTTCATGGGGTCCCAAAGAGCAAAATTGACTCTTTGGCACAGTGGCACAGTGAAAATGGCACAGTGAAGCACGCTCTACTTTCTTTGCAAACATTTTCTACATCACATTAACCTGCTGTGTGAAGGGTCTGGTGGATCTACATACATTTACATATAAGCATTCAGCAGCACTTTTCTCATGATGAGGATACAGCCAGGGGCATGACCTTGTCTTTTTATCATCCTAGAGCTATTAAACGGTCACTGAATGCATTTCTCAACAGAGAGGACAAACATACAGTAGCAGCTCACTTTGATTTAAATAATGCAGCACATTTTTCAATCTTTACCTTGCGGCCCATATAAATTGGGATGCCCACAATGATGACCGGTATCGCAATGCCTGCTATGAGTGAGATCACCACTGGAGCCCCGAGCAGCATGCCGACCTGCCACAAAACCTTTCGGGTCTGTGACCACGGCTTCTTTCCCCAAAAAGTGCAGCCTGAGGGACTGTAAGGAAAAAAAAGACATTTATTTTTAATGTCATGAACATGACATGGGGTTAAATACAAGACACACACACACAGTCTCATTGGATCAATATTTTATGATCTCATCCTCGATTAGCCTCATGCACTGCCTGGGTGAATTACAATCCTCTATGGTCAGTGTCACTTCCTGTTTTGTACTGTGTGGCAAAGTGCTACAAGGTTCAAGCTTAAAAGTGAATTTGAATTAAATATTTGAAGACAACACTTTATTATTGATGAATGTTGATCAACCACCCAATAGGCAAATATACATCAAAAATATACATCTGTTGTTGCAAAAAATGGTTAAGCCCGTCAAAATGTTTACCGATTTAGAAATGTGAATTATTGATTACATTTCAATACTATCTTTTTTCGTAACTTCTGTCAATATTTCAAATATCACAAAAACAATTTTGGGCCCTATTTTAACGATCTAAGCACATGTTCTAAAGCGCAAGGTTCAAGTGCACTTTGTCAAAGGGCGTGTCCAAATCCACTTTTGCTAGTTTAACGATGGGAAAAATGGTTGACGCACTTGATGCTTGGACTCAAAGGGTTGTCCCTATTCTCTTAATGAGTAATGGGTGTGTTTAGGGCGTGCAATAAACTAGTCAGCATCTCATCTCCCATTTCCTTTAAAAGCTAGTTGCGCTCGTGCCATGGCGGATTGCTATTTTACATGGAGGAATTTGCAAGCGGTAAAACTGAACGCTTCTCCAGAGAAGAAATGGATATTCTTGTGCGCAAGGTTAAAGCGCGTAAGCAGACCATCTACGGGACAAGCCGGATTTCACCATATCTTTATGTACACAATAATAATCTTTTACATTGTAATCATTTTATTTGTAATATTTGCCATGTTTGTGTGCTGTTGCGCATCCCTGTGTGTTTAATAAGCAGTGTACATGCATTGTGCACCCGACTATAGGCTCAAATTACAAATGCACCCTTTAAATAACAAAAAAAAAAAAAAAAAAAAAACACTGCGTCATTGACTGCACAGTTTATTTCAGTTGCCTCAAAATATCAACGCGCCAACAATGCGCCTGAACACACCTTGTTTTCAGATCAGCACGCCCATAGGCACACAAGTGGGCACAAATGCATTTGCTATTTAAACAACGTGGCACATATGACGAAGTGAAAATGATAACTGTATTTAAACGACGTGAAAATGATAACTGCGTCGGGCTGAAACTAGCAATAAACACTTGTGTCGCGCCCGGCAAGGCATTGCGCCGGGTGTATGATAGGGCCCTTTATGTCTACAAAAATGTTTTTTACCTTTTTCAAAAATTACCACAAATAAATGTGGTGTCACATGACAGATTTAAACATGCATCTGTATGTTGCTTCTATTAAAATGATAGTTCCCCCCAAAATGAAAATTATATCATCAAGTTTCATACTCACCTCCAGTTTCTTTCTTCTGTTGAACACAAAATATATTTTGAAGATTGTTGGTTACCAAACAGTTACTTTTAATGTTACATATCATCTTTTGTGTTCAGAAGAAGAAAGAAACTCATACAGGTTTGGAAAAACTTGAGGGTAAATAAACGATGACAGAATTATTTAATTTTTTTGGTAAACTATCCCTTTAAACCGCTAAATCTTGGTGATGTTCAAGGGTGTGTTAAATCTAAATACATACACAGTAACAAATAATATGAATTCTATACATTTTTCACTTTGGACCGGTCTTGTCTTAAATGGCTCATTTAGAATTATGATGAAAATTATGCATTCTATCTCCGGCCAGCTGGAGCCTAGCAGAATGGGGTGTTCATTAAATTAAGAAACCTGCTTCTGGCAAATCATGGGGGTTGGGTTGCATGGACAGGGAAATATGAACCGAGATTTGTACTGATTAATTGACAAGCGTTGGTGCTGGCCAACATCCAAGAATGGAAAAATCTATTCGAAATCAGCTTTGGTGCAGCGATAGCTTACTGAAACTGGAAGCAAAGTCGCTATCTGAAAGATCAGACCTCTAAAATGCCTTAGCTTCTGTGAGACTTGTTGATTAAGAGTAATTAAGCAAATCTGATAATCTGCAGCAGTCATGAAGTCGGCTACAAAAGCATCTCGGCACAAACTCAGTTTTCCAGGGCCAGAAAAACATATTTGACATTCTTGTGCAGCAGAATTACCCCTGTTTAGCTTGGACTGAATGTTTCAGAGAGTAGCTTAATAACAGATCACAAACTCTGGTGACTGCTTGTGATGAATGTGGGCTATGCGCTTGCAGGCAAATGTCCTATATATTGTTGGGAAAGCTCTGCACACTGGATGAATATTATGTAAATGTTAATTACAAAGTGTACAGTAGCCAGCAGGAACTTAATCAATTAATAAACACAGGTTGATTTAAAAACTCTATGAGTTTCTCTTACACACAACCACGGACCAAATTTTGCATATTTGTTACCAGGTATAAAGGTCTGTTACACAGTTAAGATTATTTGAAGGCAGACATGCTAATATTGCTGCTGAAGAACTGTGCTACTCTACTATTTTCAAGAAATGATTCTCCCCACAAGAACTCTGCTCAAACTTAAATATTTGATGTATTAGAGAAATCAAATAGATTGGCGAGCCACCCAAACAATCGCTCGGCCAAATATAGAGAAATCTTACACTATGCTTAAGGTGAATGTGACTTCCAAGGGTAGGACGTTTTATTTGAATTCAGTCTGCCGGGAAATAAAGAATTTAGAATGTACAGGGTGGATACAATGAGAATTTTCAATGTTAGACGCATCAAATCTCCAAAACAAGTTTGAGTCTGCAAGAAAATTAGATATTTATGATCAAAATTATATTCTCCTCCTTTTTTGTCTATGAAATAATCTGTACTTTTTTCTGCATCTTTTTTGTCTATGTTTTCAGTGTCTTCTGCACCATTATCTAAATTATTTTCTATATGATTTTCCTCACTAAAAATCGATATTTCAATATTTTTTATATTTTTTGGTATGATTTATATTAAAGTTCAAACGTTTAGGATAGGTAAGATTTTTTTTTAAATGTTTTTGAAATGAGTGTCTTTTTCTCACCAAGGCGTTTATTTGACCACAAATACAGAGGCATTGTGAAATATTATTACAACTTAAAATAACTGTTTTCTATTTGAATATATCTTAATTTATTCATGTAATAGCAGCAACCATTACACCAGTATTCAGTGTCACATGATCCTTCAGAAATCTTTCTAATCATTAATACTGATTTTCTGCTCAAGAAATATTTCATATTATTATCAATGTTAAAAACTGTTGTTCTGCTTACTTAGTGGAAACCGTGATACATTTTTATGCATTTTTATCACAGCATTCATTTGACATCTTTTATAACATTATAAATGTTTTACTGTCTCTTTTGCTCAATTTAATGTGCCTGTCCTTAATCAAATAATATGAAATAATTTTTCTGACCTCAAACTTTTGATTTGAACTGTATTGTATTTCAAATAAATCCACCTTTAAAGTGCATAAAATCTAAACTGAGCCGAGGTTGGTTGCTTTACATGTCACTCAGATCTTCCTGTCTAAATGCGTATTTCTTGTACAAAATAAGCTACAATGAGGACGAAACCGTAGCTGTTAGCCATTAGTCAAAGATCTGGCTACGTGCGACAACTCTTACAGTAACTTGATGAGCGTGTGTTCTGTATGTGTGTACCTGAGGTAGTGCACATCAGTGATCTCCTGCATGCACAGCCAACAGAACTGACAAGCACACACTGTACAGTTCATTCGATTGCAGCTGCCATCATTAGTCTTCATGATGTAGGCCCCACACCGTGGACAGGGCTTGATCTCCTCTGCATCTTAAAGAGCGAGGGCAGAAACAAACATCTTAGATGGGACCCCAAATGGATATTAGGTTGGTCCCTCAATATTCGCACCATACCGCCAGGCTCCTCGTTGAACACGAAGAGTGTGGAAACATCATTGCCTCCTGACGTGTGGCGAGAGCGCTGACGTCTGGCTTGGTCGCAAGTCTGGTCTGGGTGCCACAGCTGACGGCAGTGGTAGCAAAACTCGGTTTCACAGCCTTCCCGACCACAGCTTAGCTTGGGACACTCCGCACAGCCGTAAGCTATCACTGCATAGCTAATGAATGACAGAATACACAATAAAACATATGGATTAAGTCAATTATATTTCAACTTAAAACAACAACATGCAGCTAGTTCACGTGCGTTAATCAATATTTTAAGCACACATCATTTGATATGTGAACATAAGCCACCATCTCCAGCAGACGGTGGTGGTTACAGCTAACATCATTGTTTTTTGTGCTTCAGTCACAGTAGTAGAGGATGCTCTCGGTCCCATGTGAAGTGACTGCTGGTGATACCTAATACCGTCTTGTTGACAAGAAATGCCAAACAGCCATGGGTTCCCATCACTACCCCGATCTGGTTACCATTAGGAAACCTAAATCTAGCCTCCAGAACTATACATAATGCACCACAGAGGAGAACGTCCTTCCCACTGCAGCGTGCGTGAAATAATGATCTGCCATTGTACACTTGCTCATTGAAAATCCAGGTAAAACCCACTTCACATGGGTGAAGTCGGGTGATCAGCAGGTCTGCAAGCTGTTGTGACTGAGGATGACCTAGTAGACCATTTCAGTCAAGCTGGTTAGAGTTGATAGACCACCTTGGCGAAGCTGGTGGAGAACCCATGGTCTAACTAACTCCCAGCAACAAGCCAAAAAACAGTTTGACCACATTTAAAATTATTGATTTTTTTTCAATATAAAACTTCTCACTAGCAATTAAGTTTCTGACAAGCAATTCCATTGAGTAATATTATGTGGTGCCTTTATGTCAGCTGGTTTGTTTTATGAAACACAGTCTAACTTGTTGTGACTAGCAGCATACTGTAAAAAAATTAAAGGGATACTCCACTTTTTTTGGAAATAGGCTCATTTTACCACTCCCCCAGAGTTAAACAGATGGGTTTTACCATTTTTAAATCCATTCAGCCGATTTTCTGATATTTAGAAGAATATCGGTAACCAGACAGTTTCTGGTCTCATTGATTTCCATAGTAGGAAAAAATATACTATGGAAGTCAATGAGACCAGAAACTGCCTGGTTACCGATATTCTTCTAAATATCAAAAAAATCGGCGGAATACATTTGAAAACGGTAAAACCCAACTGTTTAACTCTGGGGGAGTGGTAAAATGAGCCTATATCCAAAAAAAGTGGAGTATCCCTTTAAGAGTGGATTCAGAAAATGTTGTATTGGTAACAGTAATTGCATGATAAGGTTTTTGACAATATAATTTAATGACACAGCTAAATGTAATCTTCAGTGAATCTCAAAATAAATTTTTCATACTGTACATTATAATGTGGTATTGCGTAAATTCACTTCACTAGCTAAAATATATTATTTATATTATAGCTATTATTCAAATGTTATCTTTAAAATTTCTATTTTTTTATTAAATATAAAACATAATATAGAATACAAAAATTACACTTATTGTTTATTGGTCATAATGTGAAAACCGAATAATACGAATATTATCATTCTAAAAAAAAGTTACAAACCTGCAAGATAAAATCATTGCACTTTTTTCTTTTACCACTTAATATAAATGATAGATTTTTTGAAAAAAAAAAGCAGCTAAAAACCTTTTTGTAGATATTACAGTGAAAAGTTCAATAAAAGAAAATTACGGTATTGGTAATATAATATGTCAATTTGTAATATTAAATCAAGTGTTGGAACAACATCCCTCTATAATGGCACTCTAGAAGAGGATGGGACACATTTATGTGCTAACCTGCAGTCTGGGGCTGGGCACCAGCGCGTGTCCGGGTCAGCAGCCAGAAAGCGGCGCAGCTGAAACTCTTCGAAGCGCTCCAGCAGAGCACCGTCATCCAGGATGGCACGGACGTCGGGCAGAGCCAGTACTTCAGGGCACTGCGGGCAGGCGATACCCACTCGGCTCTCAGAGATCTCGATGCGTAGGTATTGGCGCAAACAGTCAGTGCAGGCACGGTGCTGGCAGGAGGACAGGCGAGGGAAGTGGCCGCGTGGTTGACTCAGGAGGCAGAGCGGGCACTCCACTAGGTGCTCGAGCAGCTGATCCTGACTGGAGGAGGACAAGGACAGTACACCCATTGAGCCACTGCTCCCACACTCCACACCTCCCTCGTCATCTTCCCCTTTCCCAGGATCTCCTCCATCCCTGCCGCCCTCTAATCCAACCTCACTGTGAGCCCAGTCCTGGAAGGAAACACAAAATGATTCAGGGCAGAAATTAAAGTTAAGACTTTTTCTGTCTAATGAAGAATGATTATATTAAATTAGAAAATGACACGGCCTAACAATTCAGTTTTTTTTGGCAAAAGAGCCAATGGTTTGTGGTTTGTGAGACGTCATGCATCTGATTTCTCAGTGGGTGTGAGCCAAATGGCGTCCCAATTTCCCAAATGTCCAATGTGGGAACAGTTTTACTTTAATTGTATTGAAAGAACAGCTTTCACGGCTTGATAACATTTCTTTTTGTGTTCCAAGAAGAAAAAGTCAGGTTTTTTTTTTACAATAATTATGCTATTCAATAACTTTTTTTGGAAGTTGCATTCAAAATCTGAGGGAGCATGTTGATGCTTCTGAAAGGAACTGAGATGTTAAAGTGTCTACCAGATAAAATGAACTATTACAGCAACTGCTTACAGAATACAGAGATTCAATTGAAACGTGTTTAAAGTCCCCGTGAACCGGAAGTTGCAAACGATTTTTCTCCAATGCTGTGACGTATTTCCAAGTGAAACGGAATATTGAACAGAGGGCAGGGTTTTACTCTAGCGCTCCTCCTCTCCATCTCTCGCTCATAGCAAACTAACGGTTTGAGGGGAGTGGTTAAGCGTTTCCCCACCCAAGTTGTGAAACCTACGTCATCAGAAAAAGAAACCGTTCCAGACCGGAAGTAACTTTTCAGATTTTGATTAAAGATTACCAAGGTAAAACATTTTTAAATATATTTTTACTTGCACGGATTATTTGTTCACCACAAGACTAGTAATATGCGCTAACAAAGTAAATAGGTTCAATTTTGATTTCACAGGGACTTTAAGAGATAAAAATGTACAGAGAACAAATGTATAAATGTCATCTTACTTGTAGCACGTGTTCATGGTCATTGGGTGTGAGAGTGATGGCCACTTCCTCCTTGTTCAAAGTCCTGGCGGGCTTCTCAATCCTGGGATCAGATTTGGGCTTTCGGCTGAAGAAGCTGAGAAAACTAAGGGACTGTGACTGCTGCTTGGGTCTCTTCATTGTACAGAGCTGGACAGTCCAGCCAAAACAGCATGAGTGGATCAGGACCCTTTTGTTTGTCTGTCTCTGTTTGTTGCTTATGGTCTGACACTGAACATTGGCAAATAGACCATTGTGAGGAAATAGAAAAAACGTCCACAACAGCGTTTCCTGATCAAGGTCATCCTTGTTTTCTTCTTAGATGAAATGTTTTATGTTCCTTTAATTATCCAAACGATTCACAAAGGGTGGTTTCATAACTGAAACAACAACAACAACAACATATAAACAGTATCAGAACTAGATTGTGAAGAAAGACATGTTGTGGAAAACATCTTTCAGTGCAGATCCATTACAAAGTTTGGGGTCGGTAAGGTGTTTTAATGTTTTTGAAAGAAGTCTCAACTGTTTTCTTTTTTAATTTTATATTGTTCTAATATTTTTTAGGAAACTTTGATACATTTCAGGATTATTTAATGAAAAGAAAGGTCAAAAGAACAGCACTTGAAATATATATCTTTTGTAATGTTTTGTGTCTTCTTCAGTATCACTTTTTTGATCAATTTAATGTTTTCTTGCTGAATAAAAATATTAATTCTTACAAATCTTACTAATCCCAAACACATTTATTGCACGCGCAGTCATACACTTACATACACATCTTTGTAAACATATTTTTTACCTTGAAAAAAGGTAAAAATACAAATGTTTACAAAGATATTTCCAAAGGCCTTGATTATTTTCTGGCTTATAAACTTGGCTCCCACCAACAGTTCATGCAAAGACAACTGCATAGTGCACACTTTCACTGAGAGGTAGTTATTTGGTAACGCTTCCTTTTACAGTCCAGTTATCCATGTAAATACTATGTACTTATTTTAGTAACTACAATTACTGTGTAATAACTAGTACTAACTCTGAACCTACCCCTAAACTTACCCCTGTTCCATGTACATACCTTATATTAGCCAGTACTTTCTAGGTAAGTACACTGTAAGTATACTGTAAGTACTGTACTGTAAAAGGAAGCGTTACATTGTGTGACAAAGCTGGTGGAATGGAGAAGTCTGAGCTGTATTTTTTTCTTGATACATGATCATGTGAAATTAATTTACCAACTGACCAACAGAAATATTTTGAAGAAAACTAAACTAATGACAAAAGCACATTTTTTTTTACTAAAACATGAACTAAAATCAAAATAAAAGTTTATAATATATAAAATAATATAATATTTTTCTAAATATAAAAACTAATTCAAAATATGAATACTATAACAGCATACAAATAATACAAAAATAACAGTCAATTTGACATATTGTTCATAGTTATTTTGCTATATACGAGAAAACAAACTGCTAAATGATTCAATATAAAACACTAAGACAAAAAATATATTCACGAGGATCAATCTAATTCAGATCTTTTCAGATAAACATTCTGATGTGGTAAATCAGAATATATGAAATCTAAATAGCAGATTAAATTAAGAGATATGGCCGATAAAGCTAAGAAAAAAACTGAATTATGATTATTATAAATAAAATGGTCAATAGAGAAAATCAATGTCTTATTCAGGTCTTAATAGCAAAACAACTATATTTTTTTCACTTCCCCTTAACAATCTCAAGAAAATCATGGTTTTGTTAAATAGAAAAAAAACATGAAATCTCATTGGCCAAAAAAAAAAAAAAAAAAAGAAAAAAAAAAAGAAAAGAAAAAAGATCAAGATCTGCTAAAGATCAATATTTTGATCTGAGATAAGCAACATCAGCCCCTCTGGCAGCATTACGTAATTAACGTGAGGGTCTGTGTCTTGCCTTTGACTGCATGCTCCATCACTCATCAGAACAGAAACCAATAAGGAGAATAGACCTAATATCAAGGTCATTCAACGCTCTGACAAGCAGGGTTTTAAAATGCACAAGATAGAGCTTCAAGCGTGAAAAGAGTTATACAATTATAATGGAGGCAATACATTAGCCTATGATAGATTAAATTATTACAAAGGTGCATTTAGATATTCTGCTTGACTTCTAAGAAACATAGGCCTATATGCATGTCATTGATATCTGAAATAATTTCCACCAATATAGCCTATTATGTCTCATGGATGCATGGAAAAGAAATACTTTTATCATGCAGAATGCAGTGCCAGTGGACCTCAATGATGAGACAAAGCTCAAATGTGTTTTATAGCTTCTTTGGCCATAGAGCAAAATCCTGTGGCCGAGATCTTTGGATTGGCTTTGTTGTGTTTTCTTTCTCTCGGTTCCCTGGACTAGGCTATTCCTGGACATGCACTGAACGGCTTTCTTGTTTAACAAATTAAGCAAAGTTGGGCAGCAACTTGGCAAACCCAAAATACCAAAAGCCGATGAAATTCTATAGCCCTGTTTACAATTAAGCTTTTGAAGAAGGAGGGTATCCCATTAATATGTTGACTAATAATTCCCTTCAGGAAAGCATCGTGGCAATGCCGTTTAGGGCGTTATTTGAGGACACACCTCCACATTATAGGGGCAGGAGCAAATCAGTGATCCGACATTTAGCCTACACCAACTGTTACTTTAATGATACAGTAGCCAACGAATATTTATATTAGCCTACAATTTACGTACAGAATAACATGCACTTCAAAAGACCTATCGATTGTGCAGAAATGGGTCTGTTTATCGTTGCTTTAAAATTCATTCACTGAAATTCATTGTTTACGAACAGAATTTGTATTATTAATTAATAAGAAGGTCTGGCCAGGGCATCACAGCACTGCAGGGAGTGGCAAGGTTATTACGTATGACTGTTCACCCCTGCCAAATAATACACTTTTATGCGTAAATACAGCATATTATGCAGTAACGCAGAAGACTAAATTACCTTCTGACCAAAAGATAGCGCACAATAAATGAATGAAATCAGCCTCTTACCTCCGCTCAGTGCGTTATCAGCTCAGCAGCACCATCGGATGGGTGCTTAGCTCCTCCCACAGAGCGGCTGAGGACGGCTCCTCCCACTGCTGTAAAACGTCGCCTGTTGGGTGTCTTTGAGCGTTTTTCTGGACCCTGTGGTCTGAGATTCGCCGCATGACGTTGGCGAGGAGATCCCCTTGAACCTCGAGGTTCCCTTTTCACTGCACACCGGCGGCGCCGGCCTGCTGCTCGAGAGCTTGTAACGGCCTGCGGGAAAGATGCTGCGACTGCAGCAGTGATCATCGGAATCCGTGCGATGACGTACAATCACTTACTTCATTCAATGACGAACCACATTTTAACGAAACAATACCTGACAACAGCGATCTCTGCCTCTGAACACAACAAATGGCTATATATATATATATATATATATATATATATATATATATATATATATATATATATATATAGCCTACATATGCAAATAAAGAGTATGGTTGTCATTCTAAATTCAGTAGCCTATTGTGTAGGCTGTTCGGTAATTGAGCAAAAATTGAAAATTGAGCACCACTGCACCATTAATTATTTTAATATAACGGTATTAAGCCCATTTCATAACAATGCAATATGATAGGCCTATATATGCCGACGATCAATTTTTAGATTTTCTTTGTGTAGCCTATACACAAAGAAAATATAAAATTGATCGTCGGCATATATATAGGCCTATATCATATTGCATTGTTATGAAATATGATATATATATATATATATATATATATATATATATATATATATAGGTGATAAATATCATATGATAAATCATATGATATATATATGATAAAATATAAAATTGATCGTCCTTGTATTAATAAAATAATATAATACATATAATATAATATAATATAATATAATATAATAATGTTGCTGCTGCTGCTATTATGCGATAAAATGAATAATACAAAAACTAAATCTAACATTAGGCTTTCCTTTATAGTTTATATATATATATATATATATATATATATACATTCCATAAAAAGAGAAAAGTAAAAATAGAGAGGGAGCAACGTACCCGGAAACGCGTCACTGGGGAAGCGGAAATACGCAACGGTAGCGGAAGAAAAATGTATACAATGGCAATTTGGAAATCAATTAAGTTATGAAAAAAGAGCATTAATTGCCTTTCTTTGTGGTCGCTGTGTTATGGAATGGCGGCTTGTGAGCAGTAGTGCACCGTCAGACGCCGCTGTTTTGCCTCGACGGGAATTGTTGTTTGACGTGTCAGGCAGAAAGAGCAGGTATATTTATGACAGCTGCTGAGCTTGACAATATAGCTGGAGTTGAGTGTATAGATTTTTGTACTAACGTTACATGTCGACAGAATAAACGCACAGGCTGGGCGGAAAGAATCATGCAATTCATGCATTCTGTCGCACTACGAGTTTAAAATATCCTGTATGTGCTATAAATAACGCCAGCCTTATTTATGTTAAATGACACTGTAAGATTAGCACGTTAGCCCATGTATCTGTTATAGAGGTTGTGTTGACGTGCATGTCAGTACTGTAACGTCTGTTATTTCAATCCTTTCGAAGGCTACTTTTGGAGAATGAGTTGATTCTTTTCGGGGGAATCCAGAGGAGGTTGCAAATTAAAAGGCTGACTGGAAGATGCCAAGAAGAAAACAGCAGAATCCACAACCTGTCAAGTGTAAGCTGCTTTTTCATATAGTATTGTCAGCTAAATGGTTTGCTTCATTCCTTTCACATGCGTTTTGTTTTCGTAAGTGTTTACTAATTCACAGAAAGAATATTAAACTGGTCCCTTATAATTAAAACTGTCATATGCTCTTGAGCCATTTAAACTTGGACATATCTGTCCAAAGTCTCCTAAATGTTAATGTTAGCTATCAATAAGCAGACTCTTTTTTACAGTAATAGCAGGGACATATAGACTGTGTGATTATAGTATTATAATAGGTTTGTAATATAATTATAAACTATATAGAATTATAATAACATAATTAAATAGTAATTGCTTTTATTGACAGGTCTCACAGAAACATAATAATTGCACTGCCGTCTGTTTTGATCATCTTGATTTTGAATTGTGCTTTCAGGTGTCAGACAAGAATCTCCTTATGATTATATATGCTGTAAATCTGGTGTCTTGAAATGTATTATGTGGCTATTAACACAACTAGGTGTTTTTTGTGTTGTTTGTGTCATATTATGAACATAAGCTGAGTTTAGATCTATAGGCTGTACAGTGTATTTAATTTAATAGGAAGTAATTTTAAATTTAGATGGTGACTGTCATGGTGAATAATTTGATAATATTTGAATTGCTTTAAACATTAACTCCTGCTAAAGTATTGGCTGTTCATTGTTTGATCTTTTCTTCTCAAAAAGTGTTCATTATATTTAATCTCGCCCAGTAGATGGCAGTAAATCTACAGTAAAGCCAGGGCCAGTAAGAAGTCAGTACTGCATAATGGGCTGCTTATTTTTCCTTTTTGTTATTTGAAGGTCACATTAAAACTGTATTGGAAACATTTTACATTGCCTTCTTTATTTATCTTTACTATTACTTTTCATGTATTACATGTATTATTACTTTTACTATTACTTTTCAGCACAAATGCTGGCTGTTTCTTACACTTTTCTTAATATATGAAAATCCATTATAAAATGTTAGTACATTTTTAAAAGTTAGCTGTTGTGGTTTCATTTTCACAATGATCAGCAATTTTTCTACGTGTAAAAATTAACTAAGAAAAAGAAAAATCAAGATGTCACAAATTGATTTAGTATTTCCAGTCAAACTGTAGTTTTGTCAAATTATGCAAAAAGAATGAAAATAATTTAATTGGAGCCAATAATTTTCTTCAGAAATTTTTTAAAATGAATTACATTTTAACCCCAGAATGCTTTTAAACACAAATGCATACATTGTGACTTGGTTGAAATGAAATAAATACATATAGTTTTAAATTGATAAGATGTTTTTAAAAGAAGTCTCTTCTGCTCACCAAGGCTGCAATTATTTGATAAAAAAAAACAAAAAAAAAACAGTAATATTATGAAAAAATATTACAATTTAAAACAGCGGTTTTCTATGTGAATATATAGTGAAGTGTAATTTATTCCTGTGATCAAAGCTGAATTTACAGCATCATTACAGTCTTCAGTGTCACATGATCCTACAGAAATTATTATAATATGATGCTCAAGAAACATTTATGATTATTATCCATGTTGACAACAGTTTTTTTACATTTTTATTTCAGGATTCTTTGATGAATAGAAAGTTCAAAAGAACAAAATTGATCTGAAATTGAACTCTTTTGTAACATTAATCAATAGCATTCAAAAGTTTGGGGTCATTAAGAACTTATTTTCTATTTTTGGGGAAAAGAAATTTGAAAATACTTTTATTCATCAAGGATGAGTTAAATTGATCAAAAGTTACAGTAAAGTCATTTATAATGTTAGAAAAGATTATATTTTAAATAAATGCTATTCTTTTTGAACTTTCTATTCATCATAGAATCTTGGGGGAAAAATGGCACACGACTGTTTAACATTGAAAAAAATAATTTGTTTTTTGAGCACAAAATCAGCATATTAGAATAATTTCTGAAGGATTATCTGACACTGAAAACTGATGTGTAATCAGCAACAGTAATGATGTTGAAAATTCAGCTTTCAAATTACATTTTAAAATATATTCAAATAGAAAACAGTCAATTTAAATTGTCATAATATTCCACAATATTACTGTTTGGCATTTTTTTTTTTTTCATAAAATAAAGCAGCCTTGGTGAGCAGAAGAGACTTCATTTAAAAACATAAAAAATCTTACTGATCTAAAACTTTTGACCAGTAGTGTGTATATATTTCAAAAATTCCACATGGGTAAAAGGGATGATTAAATCATTTCTTGTTGATTAATTGTTACAAATGTACATGATCCCACAAAGAAGTTTACTGTAAATCTTATTTGTATAATACATGTAAGATTCAGTATTCCTCATATGAAGTTTACAGCTGCTGAGTGAGATTCACAGGGCTTTTTCAGTAGATAGTTTTACATCCTTTGATTTTTTTTAATTAAAAAAAATAATAAATTATATAATAATAAAAAACTAAACCACAAAATAATAGGTAAGTAAATAGATTAATAATATATACACACATTTACATCAACAGGCATTACCACAAAGGTAAGGACAGAAATGGCTAAAAAAATATACATAGGTCAAGTTGCATGTTCTTCTTCCAATGAACGCCATTGCTGCTGTATTTAACCATGAGCCTTTGCTTTCAGTGGATTCTGATGATGGTTTAGGCACTGTACGTCCAGCAAGCCTTACCTTTGAGAGCGACTTCCTCCTGGGACAAGAACTCGAGTTCTCAGATCCTGACAATGACAACAAGATCATAGGCCTTGAAAAGTTCTCAGGTGAGTTACTTGAGTTTTTTTTTTGGTAGGGCTGTGTTCTTGTCATCCAAATTCTAATCTGTGCCACTGTTTGAGGGAGAATTGTTCCCTTGTTACAACCAGTTTTGTGCAATACGTTTTTATTACAAAGACCAAATTTAATTAAGATTTCTGAAACTTCCTGAACTTAAGCCAGCCAGCTCCTTGTTTCCTGTCTGCCTTTATTGGCCGAACTTGATTAATTCAGGTGTGTCTGATTATTGTTGCCATGACTACTGAGGTCAGGCACACCTGGATTAATCAATTTGGCCAATAATGACAGACAGGAAACAAGGAGCTGGCTTAAGTTCAGGAAGTAGTGCATCTGTGCATAAAGTCAATTGTAAAATTATAGAACTGTTAGAATTTAGCATAAAATTTTCTAGTGACCGTAAGTTTTTTTTTTTTTTTTTTAATTTTGAAAACCATTCTTTAAAATTGTGAAAGCAGTCGCTATAAAATGTATTACTTGGCTATGACTGTTATATGATGGCTACTGACAAATCTTGAGGATTTAAAACATATGCTTTAGATGATCTATTGCTGGTATTCATGAAGAGACATATGTTCTCAAGACAGATATTAACTGCAAAGACTGACAAGTAATGTTAACGCTATTATGCAAACGTGCTGCATTTTGTCTGTCAGCAAGCAGTGTGATCTTTCATGTACAGATGAGAGATGAGAGCCTACCTCCCTGGAAAATTTTACTGGTTTTGGCATTCAGACAGAACATACCATTTCAAAATGGCAAATCAGGAAAAAAATACACCATTATATAACGGTCGTCAAGACAGTCATCACCATCAAGGACACATTATAATAAGGCATTTAGTCCATCATCATCATCATCATCATCATCATCTCCTCTCAGGGTCTTTATCATAGTTGTCATCATCATCATCATCATCATCTCCTCTCATCATCATCATCATCATCAGCAGGACCATTATAGTCATCATCATTATCATTAGGCTGGGTAATCATCCACCTGGGGTTTCTGAAACGGGCGATATAAAGGCCCGTTCAGACTTCAGACTCACACATTTCTACACATTGCATGTGCATGAGGACAACACTTCGTTTCACGGAAAGACTGAGCAGAAACACTGTAGCCTTGGGTTTTGTTGGAGTACCACTTTTTATTTGTTTCTATCAGAATTTACGTAACATTTGTCCACTGGCTTAGTGGGTAAGTATAAATGAAATATTTTTCAAAATATCAATTTCAACTGTTGATATCTTGCACTCTCCTTGTAATCTCTGTACTTTTGATACAAATATAGATTCTCATTTGTCATGAGAGGTTTTCCTAAACCATTTTGTATGTTTACTCGTAATACTACTAAGATGCTGATATAACATTACTTGCTACAGATACTGAAATAGTGTATTTTTCTTCGAACATTTCTGTTGTATTTGAATGCTTGCACACTGTCTCAGATTGCAGAACACATATCTATACAGCTGCATAATGTAATGCAGTGTCCTGCTGTGGTCCTGTACAGCTGACATCAGTCTGCCCGGCTTCCCCCTGGGAGACGAGGAGAGCTCCCCCTTCAGCCGCCTCAGTATGGAGAGTGACGCTGACGACCTCCGCGCAACCGAAAGCGAGCGTGAAGAGAGGGTTTCTGAGTCTGCCTTTCCCTCTTACCTCTCTTGCAGGGGCTGTGGTCAGCTCCTGGAAGACCCCCTGGGACCCGGCATGGACTTGGTGGGGCCCTACTGCATGCGCTGCTGCAAAGGGAATGCGGATGGTGTTGTGGACAGGAAGCTCTGTTTGGGCTTAGGCTTACAAGCGGAGTCTAGAGGGGGAGGGAATGAGGGCGCTGGTGGCGAGGATGGCTCCCTGAAGCTCCACTCATGCACGCTCTGTGGTTTCACTTCACGCTACACTAACCACGTTAAGAGGCACATGAAGACACACAATGGCGAAAAACCATACGGGTGTCCGCTGTGCTCCTACGCATCGGCACAACTAGTGAACTTGCAAAGGCATTTGCGCATACACACCGGAGAAAAGCCCTACAAATGCAACCACTGCACGTTTGCATGCAGTTCCTTAGGGAATCTGAAGAGGCACCAGCGCATGCATTTAGCTGTAAGCCCGGGTCAGAGTGCCACTCAGCCGGTCAGTGGCAACTGTTTAAATCACTCTACTGTGGGTCAGAAGGAAAAGGAAGCGGCTCCTGCCCCCACTGAAGGTAAGTGAGGTCCTGCTGTGTGTGTCCTCTTGAAAGAACATTGAACAGAGTTTTACAACGAGTTGTAATACAACATCCTTCAGTTGTAGGTGCTGTGCAGTCTGTCTCGCGTCCCCACGTGGGAAGGGATGGGAACTACTTGCAGACCTTTGATGGCCTCAGGCTTGCACAGCCGTCGTCGACAGGGGCGTTGCAGTCAGGACAGGCTCCTTCTGAGCCTGCTTCCCTACCCCCCACGTTCTTCCCCTTCACTTGTCGTCTGTGTGGCATGGCCTTGGATGATGAGGACGGGTCCTCGGCCCAGATCTGCGCCAAGTGCACTCTGGAGATGCTGACTAAGGACACAACTGGGTGCCCCGCTGAGCGAGGGGACAAGGTCTACACCTGTGCTGCCTGCCCCTTCCTCACCCACTACCCAAACCACCTGGCCCGCCACATGAAGACCCACAGCGGAGAGAAGCCATACAAGTGCCCGCAGTGCGATTACGCCTCCGCCCACTTCGACAACCTCAAGCGGCACCATCGAGTGCACACCGGCGAGAAGCCCTACAAGTGCCACCTGTGTGACTATGCCTGCGGCAACCTGGCGAACCTCAAGAGGCACCAACGGGTGCATTCCGGCGCCAAACCCTTTCAGTGTGCAATCTGCAACTACAGCTGCAATCAGAGTATGAACCTGAAGCGGCACATGCTGCGCCACACAGGCGAGAAGCCCCATAAGTGCCAAGAGTGTGGGTACACCACTGGTCACTGGGACAATTACAAACGACATCAGAAGAAGCACAGCCTGACTACAGATGGCTGGGTTAAAGCGCAGATGCCTGGGAATGAGGAAGAGGTGGAGGACGAGGAAGAGGTGTAGATTAAAATGGCAAGACAGTCGTCCATATGAGATTTTACTGTAATGGCATAAGCGTTGATAGTTGTCCTCCTTTTCTTTTGTGCCCAGAATTATTTGGGGAATTGATCATAAGCTGCTACATGAAGTCAAATTCAAAGACAGTTACCTGAATGTCCTAATGTGGGGACTGTCCAATCCTGCTCCTGGAAGACCAACCTTCCTGCTGACTCTATATAAACACACCTGAACCAGCTAATCAAGGTCTTTAGGATCATTCGAAACTTCCTGACTGGTTTGGAGCCGGTTGACACCCAAACTCTGCAGGAAGGTGGTCCTCCAGAAGCAGGATTGGACATTCCTGATTAATGCCTTTGAACGAGGCAAAACGTTTGTTACTCAAAGCTCTCTAAGAGCGTTCTGAGCCTGATTGTGGTTCATTTATTAGTGCCAAACACTACTGCACCACTGCCATAGGAAGTTCTTCTTTAAGCCTGGCACAACGTTGCATGCACTTAAGTTAACCTTGGTTGACTGTCTCGAGGTTTTATGTAATTGATCATTTTTCCATCTTCACAGATGAGCATATTGTTCTTTATAGCATAGTGATCTTTAATCATCTTGTTTTTGCTCTCAATAATTCTGGGGGATTGTGTTGCCTTTTGTTGTGTGTATTTTATTGTCTGTGAGAAATGCCATTGGTCTGAGTTTACTTGAAGCAAAATGTTGCGTAGTGGATTTTAGTGTCATGCTAAACATAGAGCTTTTATTTTTGTATGTGATTTTATTTTCTATCTCTAAGGAATGTTTGGCATGTATTTGCCACCCATGGCATTGTTAGCTATACCGAAGGACGACAGTTAACGTAAACCCTATTATGCAGTTAAACCTTAAGGTTGCCAAGAAATGACTGAACATTGAAATATTGTAGGTGTGTGGTGCTTGAGTGTTTATTGTTATTATGCAGTGGTTTCATTAATGCCTTAAATATCCTCGAATAAAACATTTGTGTTGAAACTTGCTTAACTTCTTTGTCTTCATTCACTTTAATATTCAGTCACAGAACTGAAGTGAAGTTACTAGTAGCCAGCAGGATGTGATTAAGATGCCTAGACAGGCAGTGTGTATGTAATCCTCACACTTTCATAATGAGAGCTGTAATCTTCCCCACGCTCTGCTGCGAACAGCACCGGTAAACACGCTAATGATGACAGAGCCCCGGGCAGCGAATGAGTTTGAAGTGCCAGAGCTTGTTTTGAGCCCAAAGGTTATGAGGAAATTTGACATTCAAATCATAGGTCAAAAAGCTAAAGTTCATGCTAATGAGTTATGCGGTGGGATTTTTCGCTAGCTAATCATAGGAGTCAATGTGTTTACTAACAGGCAAGCCACATAGGCTACATGATAACCTCGGAAAACGACTCGCATACACCGAGTAGATTTGTTTGGCACCTAAGTTTATTGAAACTCAGAAGGCTCTAAATTCCATTCTAAAATGAACTGACGATTTAAAAAATAAATCATGCTCATAAGCTTTATGAGAGATGTACAAGATTTAAGAGTACAGACGGTTTACTCTTTTCATCCTAGATGATGCTGGCGAACATATTAACATGGCAATCACAAATGACAGTCATCAGTTAAAAAATAGTCAGCCATACAGCACAAAGTATCAGAACATTTAAACAATCTTCGCATTAAACATTCTGCACAACGGGGAATCATCTGGGATGAGATATGAGGATTTCATTTAGTATGACAATCAATGCAGACAGTCAAAACCCCAGCATAAATGTGAAATACAGCCATTTCCCAAGCACAATGTGATCAGATCTCTGAGATGATTGCCATTTGTAAAATACAAAATGGATTTTATGTATATATAAATGAAAAATTGGAATGATATATTCTTCAAAATAAAGTGTACAAAGACAATCACTGAAATTTAAATGTGAAATTTGTAAACACTCCTTTTTTGACAATTTTCTACAATTTTGTAAACACTGATAACTGTTAGTTTATTTTTTTTTACACAGCTTAGATTATATTTGATCAACTGTTCTTTTTTTGTAATATACTAAAGATAATACAGGTATTAGTAAATATTCTGAATACTTCTTTTTTTAATTGCATGTACATTTATAAAAGTGATATTACCATAATTTTACTTTTCTGTGCAAAATGCTTTAGTGAACTATAATTTTGGCATTTATGACAAACCTTTTTTAATATATTGGTTTGAATAACAGAACACGGACAAAAAGCGCAAAAAAAAAGAAAAATCAATTGACAGACCTACAAACCTCTAGCGGATGTTCCAGGATGTTTTCCCACAGTCAATATCTCAATAAATACCCAAATCATCCATCTTTCTTAATACTGTGCAAAACAAAAAAAAAAACATGGGTTTAGCTAGTGCAAACACCAAAACAAAGCGAGATTCAGGACACAGCTGAGGCCAGAATGAGAAAACTTGTGTCCGGCGCTACATTTTATTTTCATTTTGAGAAGTTGAACTGTAAGGCGGTTGAATCAGCGTAAGGCAGAGAACAAACAGGCCACAATTTCATCTAGAATATGCAGTAGGCATCAGGTCGAGTTAGCTGCAAGATTCCCTCTCCAGAAGAGAACAAAAAAAATCTGCAGAGATCTACCAAGCTACAGGTCATATTGTTGCTACCACACAATAGGTTGAGCAACATTGACACACAGCACGATACGAAGCAGACCACTTCTCTATTAAATAATAATCTTAATAGATTTTAAAAGGAACATCAACACATGTCAGTTTGCTGGTATGGATCTTGCTCTAGTAGGCAACTAAATTCAGGAGCAAGAGAAAAATGAGATGGAAAGGAAGTATGATTCAATGAAGCCGTCTGCAGAAGAAACTTCCATCACAGCCTTAAATTAACGTCTTTCCTGAATCCTGTAACCTCCCCTGAGGGGCATATGGAACCTTTGAAATCTCCAATTATGCCTCAAAACTGAAATTATCCCATTTTTTGACTTTAATTGAGCGAGCACTGAATCTGAGGCCGCTCATAAAACTGACGAGAGGCTTCACGGGCCATTTCTGAGACCCTCAGAAAGGGGTTACACTATTGCAGAACTGGGCATCTATTAAACTACACTCAACGCAGAGAAACCGCTAAATGAATCAGACTCCTGATCCAGTCTATGAGGACGACTCCATCAGAGGTCATCGTCCCCTATTCCTTCAAAAGCATAGTTTCCATGGAAATCATTGCCACTGATGTCACTGGCTGAATTGGAAGAACTAAGTCCTCTCAGGGAGACAGAAGACAGCTTGGTCTGTGAAAAAACACACAAAAAAAAAACAGAATAGGAGATAAGTGTAAAAAACTGTTATTGTTAGCTAAACCGATTTTTTTTTATTTGTTTTATTAATTTAAATTACACTGAAATAAAATAAAATACAAATATTAGATAAAGAACTTGAGACTGAACTAAAAATTAGAAACTGTGCCTTAGCAACTACCTGGGGAACAACCCACAAGCCTTGCCATTTTAGAGATACTCTGACCCAGTTGCCTTGCCATACCAATCTGGCCCTTATCAAAGTCACTCAGATCTTTATTCCTGCCAATTACTGCTCCGTCCAACACATTTTTCTGAGAACTGACTGTTTGTTTACCATCTAATCTACCCAGACCTTAATATGTGGCTTTACCTTTCATTCTGTGACTGGTCATAATGCTTTGGCAATACAAAAGTTGTATTTGTTAACATTACATAATGCACAGTGAAGTAACATGAACGAACAATGAACAGCTGTATTTTTATTAAACTAACATTAATGCCTTTATTAACATTAGCAAAGATTAATAAATACCATACAAATTGCTCATAGTTAGTTCATGTCAATTAAATGAAACCTTATTGTAACGTGTTACCAAAAGAACACTGGTATGAAACAGTATAGAAGATATTTACATTGCAAGTTGATTATAAAGAAATGAGACAACTCACAGAGAGTTTGACTACTTGTTCACGGCTAGGATCAGGGGAATCCTGAAAAACATTTATGCAAAATCACATATTAACAAATGGTACATCTTCCATATCGAAAGTAGAGATGTTCTGCATTAGCAAAAACCTCATACCCACCAGTAACGGAGGAGATTTCACAGCTTGCTGACTGTCAGACCGCTGGAACGTGCCGTTCAGTCGCTTCTTCTGCATCTGCTGGAAACACATCACAATCACAAACTTAGAGAAAAAGAGAGAGAATGCTCTTCAAGTAAACATGACCACATTTAATTTCATAAACCACATTCCTGGTCTTAATTTGCATGATTCATCGAAATATATTATTCCAGAAAAAAAAAAGTTTCATAGCATTTCATTAAAGTGTTGTTCTTGAAAACAACAAAAAATAGTTGTTTTTGCACTGAAACAACTTTCAAGGGCTTTTCGGTTGTAGCAGCGCTTACTTTTGACATTCTCCTTCATTTAATTGAAAATCCTGTTTCAAATATACCACATATAAAGCCTATTATCCTGAAAGGATTTATCATGCCAGTCCCATGTGACAAAAACAAATTCATTATGACAAACTTAAAACAAACAGTCACATCAACCTACTGAAAGATATTCCCAGATATTTGACAAATATAGATCTAGTGACCTTTTTAATGCTTCCGCCAGATTTCTTCACCATTAGCTCATCCACCATAGCCTGCAGACAGATACTCATCATGATGGCCTGGAGCAAAAAAACAACAACAAAAAGTCCCTCAATCCAGCGGTCTAATCTCAGTAATCACCTGTAGCGTTTCAAATAAATATTTATTTTTAGCATTCAATTTTTCATAGTAGAATTCTGCGACTGACCTGTGGACTGGTGATGGTGACCCACTGCAGGCGGTCTTTACTCATCAAGTACTCGAAGGCCAGCTCTAGTTTCACATCACATTTACTGGAGCTGCTTGGGTTTGCGGTGCCGTTCGCCACAGGCACCTGCTGTAGAGGCAAGCCGGGTCATCACAAATACGATCATCATAATCATTGTTATTTGTGTCGAGGCAATTACAGCGGCCATTTCTAAACTCCTCTACATGGCAATTACCTTCAAAGCTCAATTAGTCATCATTAGCTCTGCTCTAAATGTCATCGTCCTTATACTGGATACGAGCACAAAACATAAAAGCGTCTCATTAGAATTGTCTAAGATGACACAAAACAAACAACTACACAGACACAGGAAACCTCACAGTCCCATTAGAAAGACATGGCTGTGCAGTCCCAGCATCCTCAGCGTCAGAGGGCAGCCATTCTGAGCTCATTTATAACGCAACTCTGCTATTCTAAGGCAAAGCCAAGAGCCCTGAAGAAGAGTGGAGTATAGACAACTTCCAATCGCTAATGAAACACCAGAACGTGCATTCATCCATTTTAGAATGAAGATTTAAATCATCTTTATTTTGTTTCCTAATATGGGTAATTACAAGACATATAATTTAGTGTAAATGCAGGGCAGGAGTCCCAAATAATTATGAATGGATAGATGGATGAGTGTCTGGTAGCCGACCAGTGAACAAAGAGACAAAGAGCACAGTCTCTTTTCCTTCTGTAAGTGGCATTTTGGTTGTTTCAACTTCCCATTTTCAGAAATAGACCAACCAGACATGCCTGAAGGGACAGTCATAGAAAGAATTGTCTGGAGATGCAAAAGGAATGTTGCTACATCTTAAGTGTAAAAAGTAGTACAGATCATTTGAAAAAAAAAAAAAAAAAGGTTTTTTTTTTAAAGTTAAAATTTTGCCTTTATTTTCCTGAACCAAATTTATTTTTATAAAGATTTCAATAAACCAGCCTAAAATAAAATTAAATACTGCTTGCCTGTTCAATTTAAAACAGACAAAAACAGTGTAAAATTAGTTCTAAAAAAAAATGCAGTTCTTTCTTAAAAAAACATGAGCTTATTTGACTTCACAAGGTCAAGAACCTTAACTAACTACTCTTATACTTTAGGAAAGGACTCTGGTACTGTGGAACTGCTAAATTACAAGCTTTTGTGCAAATTCAGCCTCTGAAGGACATTTGAAATGTCTAACGTCGACAACAACATACTATTTACACTGTAGAGCATCTGGACCCTGTCAGTTGGGACAAATCCACAGTTGACACTTTCATAGCAAACTTGGTTAAAACAAAGCCTTCCCCCTTTTCTGCAAGGACCGAACGTTGTGCACACTGCACACCACACACAGGCCTCAAACAGATCGCTATCTCAGAGCCAGGCCAGAAAGCTCTCTCCAAAACGCACACACATAAACAGACATTCCTTCATTGAAATCTGTAACTTGACTAATTCTGAAAAGAATATGATATCTTCCTGCATACCCATGTGTTGTAGTATCATTTGAGTGTAATCATGACTTCTCTAGATGTGTTAGACAAACTCTAATGACCTAATGTTCCAGACTGTGCATACTATGGGTCACCAGAATCAGATGTGTGGCATATTTGGTCTCTATGACCTGGTACTTTGAAGATCGAAATGACTGTGTACATGATAAGTCGATAACAACAAGATATTAGTAGCAAAAGCATCTTTCTCAGTTTCTTCATCGGCTCTCCGGACCGGGCCATCTACAAACCACTGCTCGGACGACACACACGAGATGAGGCCGCTCACCCACGCAGCCGTGTTCAGTCACATAAGAGAACCATATACATATGCAAGTATATTCATTTATCGAGCTTTCAGAGCATTAAGAGTGTGCTTTCTCTTGTTGTCCCTTAAAGATTTAAACTGTCCAGGTGAATTTTGCCATTTTGTGATCCTCACAGATCTCTCTGTCTCTCTCTTTCAATCTGTTTGTAACTGTATATGTAGTCTTCCTTTATTATTTAAATTCATTATATTCATTTATTGATTCTGTCTCTTGCTCATACAGTATACAAGTCCCTTTAATGTACGATCCAAAGCTATGTGCTTTAAAAAGTATAAAATTACTGGCTATCTTTGTAAAACAGGAAGGTTGTGTTCAAGGAAATAGCCTTTCCTGCGAATCTCTGAGATTTCTGTGCGAGAATTGATACAGACCGCATGATCAGCTTGCTGGACAAACCAGTGATCAGATCACAAATCAATTCCACAGGGACTATCCTTAGAGTTGATAGATAGACCTAATTGATATATCAATATTTAATTATAATCCGTTTTGATTAAGTATTGATATACAATTGAGCTAATTTTAACCTGTTTGTAAAATATAGTCTACATAGGCAATTAATTACAATCATTTGTTGTTAATTGTCTGGGTACATATGAATGCAGATGCAGGGAACATGTTATCCCTTTTCGAGAGATTTAATAATGCATCACCAAGACACCCTACGTCAAACGGATTTTGCCAGAATTGGCCTGATATCGTGTAGTGTGAATCCGGCATAAATGTGCGGTTATATTCACAGTTACTAATCCAATAATTTGAATTGGAATCTGCATGAAGGCGAAAAAGTTCCCCACGCATATTTCACTTGTGTTCAATTTGGACAAGCCAATGCGTTGCATTTACCAACAAAAAAGCTGCTTGGTTTGAAAGTAGCTTATGCTTGAGCTGTGCTTCATACATTGCTACACAATTGACAATGGACAAGTTTGCTAATGCAACTACACCTTAAGACTTTGGATTGTAAAAGCGCTTATCTATGAAACTTACAGATGAAGTGACCCGCCAGCATCTCATGCGCGTGACTTTGAAGCTTCCCTCTTTCATCTGTTCGCTGGGCAGTTTGACATGAAAGTTGAGTTCATTGTTGCCGGCACCGACTATAACATGACAGCCCTTCTCTGGAAAATCTGTGACGCAGGGATCAAACTTGATATAGCCGTAGTACTTCAGTGTTTGAGCCAATCTGATGAACTGTGTGAGAAAACATAGTTAGACACACAGATGGTAAACTAACACAAATGATTAGATTAACAAAGCTTCACCATTATACAGTCAGGTCTCAGAATGGACTTCAGCTTATATAGAAGCAGTCCATTTTTTTCCAGCTCATAGACACTAGGGAGATCAAATAACGTGTGTGGTGGAGCTCAGCCGTACCTCCTTCTTTGAGCCTTTTTCCTGTAGGGATTTCAGCTGTCTGTGCTGCTCTTTGTTCACAATGATCCATCCCCGCTCTATGTCAGACACCGTCTGAGAGGAAGAAGGGGAAATAGGTTTCTCACACTTGATTTTTGAATAAATTGTAGGTTGTTAAAGGATATTTGTGTAGTTTAATAAAATAAGTTTCAATCCCAGCACAATCTGCAGTCAGTTTAGTTTTTATTTCTAGTTTAAATTTAGTTTTCATGCAATTATTTTCAATTTTTCAAATTTAGTTTAAGTGATAGCACTTTACAATAGAGTTCAATATGTTCAAACTAGTTTGGTATCATGAACTAACAATAAACAGTATTTTCAGAATTCATTGTTACTAAACCTTACATGTTACATAATCGTACTGTTGTTTATTGTTAATTCATGTTAATTTTTAATACAATCATTTTAAAAATGTGTATATAAAGTCTAACTATTAACTAATTATCTAAAATTAATAAATGTTAGTTGAGCACTATTGTAAAGTTGTACTGTTTCAGTATTTTATGGCTTTGGAAGTTAATACACAATATGCATAGGTAAAACACAACAGTCTAGTGTAACTGCTATTCAGTAAATTATCTTTATGCAAATAGGTTGTCAGTTTTATAATATAACATTACATTTATTTTTTTTTATTTTATTTTAGAAAGTGTTAGTCATAAGAAATAATTTTACATTTTTCTTAGGTTAGTATGTCTTTATTCAAGTTAGTAAAAATGTTTAACTTTTCGATTTTTGATAACAAAAGCAACAACACTGGCAGAGACAACTATAATTAAGCCTTTTTTGGATGAATCCCACAAAGTGTAAACAACTAAAAAGAAATGACCAATTTAGAACATAAGCAACATTATTTGCCAGAACCATTATACACATTGGCAACTTTTTGTGCGATGGACAACACACAAGTACGTTTTAAAATATGAGACTGTTACCTGAACATATAACAAGTTGAGTCCCACACGGTCATCCATGACATCACTGTCGTACGCTGTGTCCCAGTAGCTGAGAATAGGACAGGAAAAAATAATGATTTGAAAATTATTTGAAAAATATACTATAATTTACCTTTTGATCACATCCGTTGTCTGATGCATCATCTAAAACCATTAAGCACTAAAATAATGTGCACTGCATTTTACTGCATAATCACACCCTTTATGAACACATGCCTGAGGATCTGACAAAAACAAAGCTTACCAATTGTCTACAAAACATTCAATTAAATATTTCATTATGTTAAACAGACAAAAGAAGAGTTCTGTCCTGTAGCAAAGCATCTGCTTAAATCTATATGGAAATAGTATCTTATATGCCATTGAAAAAAACGTTGCTGCAGTGTATTTCTCCATTTGCCTAGAAGTAAATGATATTCTGGCAAACAAGCAGTCTTCAGCTCAATGGCCATCCTGAACGTCCATATGTCAAACAACTATTTTCATCACGCTGTGGGTAGAAATACGTTTTTAGCAGAGTTTGTAAGAGCACAGAAATACTCAATCTTGCATAACAATAGATATTGTTCCCATAGCAGCCAAGACTGGATATCCATTAAATCTCATTTGAAAGCTTTTAGCGATTGACTGGGCATTTTTTAACCCTAGAATGCATAAAGGGACATGCTGTGATGTTTTTAATATTTTATCAATGAGAACATACATTACATATACACATATATATATATATATATATATATATATATATGGCACACTGCTACTTCTGCTCCCAACGTTTTGACCTAAATGGTATTCCACAGGCATCGTCAGGCTTTGAATCGAAACTTAGTCTTTTTAATAAATTCTTGGGAGCAGAAGTTGCAGTATGCCGATTTTTGTTTATTTTGAGTTTGATGCTTTATTTGATCGAGCACCTGCCAAAAGTTTCCGGATGTCGTACAGTATTTCTTTATTGAAAACATTTATTTAGGGCTGTGCAAAAGTTAATTGCGATTAATCGCATCCAAAATAAAAGTCTGTGTTTACATAGTATATTTATGTGTGCTGTATATAATTATTTTGTATATATAAATACACACACATGCATGTATATGTTTAAGAAAATGTGTTATTCCTATATAAAATATTTATATTTATATAATATAGATTATGTATTTATATATATATACAGAATTTAAGCGCAAATAATTCTTAAATATATACATGCATGCATAGGTATTTATATATACAAAATAATTATATACAGCACACTCAAATATATTATGTAAAACAGACTTTTATTTTGTATGCGATTAATCGCAATTAACTTTTGCACAGCCCTAATTTATATATATTCCATGAATTCTTAAAGAAAAAGCCCGTTTCTGACATAAAATGTATTTACTCGAAATTTTATGCATTACTTAAAAATCTGTGCAGACTTATTTGCGCCGAGCAAAGATTTTGCCTCAGACAAACACCAATCCCGTGTCTAAATACACATCTTCATACTATATAGTAGGTGAAAAGCAATATGTGAAATAAGCAGTATGTCTGAATTCAGTTTTCTATTTGAAATATATCTGTACTGTTTTATAAGCATTTCCAGTCACTGTTAGCAGCCATCAGATCAGCCAGATCTATATCCCATTCCTGATGTAGTGAACAGGTGGGATCTGGCTGAAGGCTGTCTGTAAGCTCCTGCAAAGTAGGTCAAGAGGCCTGTGCTTCTCTTGAGGGGACTGAAAAGAAATGCACCTTTTTCAACCGTATATGATGAAGAGGTGTGACGTTCAGAGGTAAGGATATATATATAAGAGGTGAAAGTGGAACCGCTTTAGCAAAATAATCCATGGTGAGCTGTGCTAATATGCTAAAATGGGAAATTTATGTCCACATAACACCTTCAACACCTGCTTCCACTACACATGGTGAAACACATGGTGTTTTCTATGCCCATGCTTATGGTTTTACATAAATAATCTCCATTGATTCTCTCGAATTATGGCATTACATAAACCGTACGCTCCAAAGGGCATTTGATGAATGTACTGCTGTTCATAAACCACTAGCAACATCAAAATGTATAAGCTGTGCGCAGGATGGCACTTTCTTGTGAATAAATAATGAAGTTTGAATTGCTAAACTACTTCAGAGATTGTGCCAAGCGCAGTAGTTCAGAGTTATAAAAGACATTTGAGTTACAAAAGAGATGTCTAAATCAAGCTGTCCTCAAATCCAAAAAGTCTAAAGTGGGAAATACAAACCCGACTGCTGCACAGAACCGCACGAGCAGTTGGCTGTAGTAACTATAATACCCACCTCTACAACAGGAAGGAAAAAAGTGCCTCTCTAGGATTTAAAACAGGGTGAAGATGGATCTACCCCTTGTGGGGTACCTCTTCCTAAAGCAAATATCCATGTGCTAAATAGCCTTTTGAGATGACTTGACGTTATACTTCAGGAAGTTCTGACATTATTTACTCAACCTCATGTTACACCAAACCTGTATGACTTTATTTCTGTAAAACATAAAAGGGGATTTGTATACATGTATATATATATTGGACATTATTATTATTATTATTATCCATTTAATAAAACTAAATAAGCACAGTAGCGGTCAAGCGCAAAAATGGCAATAAATGACAATAAATCAGATGTTTCAGTTCATAAAACTGGTCCAAAATGGATGGTTCATGAATCAGAATATTTCGTTCTTGATCTGTTCTTCAAAGCTATCATATGGCTTCTGTAGACTTGAAATTACTTGTTTATGGTGCTTTTGCATCCTTTTTGAAGCGTAAAACTAATATATTCTTCAAAATAACAGTTACAAAGTCATACAGGTTTAGGGTGAGTAAATAATTTTGGGGTGAACTATCCCTTTAAACAGGCTGTTTTTGTTTTAGAAGTATTTTAAGAACATCAAATCACTTCGTCCCTGAGCTACATAAATATACACTCTTGTTATACATACCCTGCTATTGGACATAATGCTCAAAAATCTCTTCCAAAATGAGTTTTGTACCTTTTACGGAGGACAATACGGTAGTCGGGACTATGCAGGCTGGTGATGGACACGTAGGGCAGCTCAAATTCTTGCAGTTTTCTCACGTCTGGGGCACCGTGGGAGGTCGGAGAGGTTTGGATGGAGGGAATGAGAGACCAGATGAAATGTTTGAGTGCCTTCAGACTCAAGGACATTTGGAGAGTAATAACAATGACAACAAACAAACTGAGATGGGGGAGAATCCATCTGGCTAAAGCCGTAGAGGGCACAATAACATGTTTATTACTTTGTGCGAGAGTGGAGGAAAAGAGGGAGGGAAAGAATAAATACTGCAGCTGTTAGAAAAAGACGTTTTCTCTAGAGTTGGGAAAGAGGGAGAAATGGAAGCCAGGGATTGAACTGAAATGGGCACTGAGCTTTTAGAAACATTAAAAAACAGGAGTGTGAAAAGAAGAAGAGACGACAGTTAGATCTATAGCATAGTGCATGCCATCACAACAGCTCATTCTACTCTTTGGCTTACCCTTTCAGTAGTTGACATTAGACAGCATGTTAAGACAAGAACGGCATTATGTGATGGGAATATCTAAACAAATACATATGCACTACATCACCACGTTTCTAATTGCTTTGTACGGTTATTGCATATAGTTGTCACTGTAAAGATCTCAAATCTTGTCAAATAAACATTATTATTGATATAAACTGTCATTATAATATCATTATTACTCCTACTACAACAGTATTTGTTTAGAATTATATCCGGGACTGTTTCCAGTATTTATAATAATAATACTAATAAAGTAGGATTTTTTTTTTCTGTTTTTAGCACAGACATTCTTTGGCACATATTTCTTTTTTCTTGGCTCCACCATCAGTCAACAGAAAATCAAGTTCTGTTTGCAGGCCTTTATTTTTCTCTATGCATGTTACTAGAATGGGCACGATGCCAATATATTTTTGATATGGGGGCTGTTTTCCATCCAATCAGGCAGAATTAAGATCATTTCAGGTGAGGATCTGGCAACCGAGTGGGATGCACATTGCTTGTCATTCCTCAGGGATGCGTGAGGATTCTGTGCTAAAAGTAGTCGAACAATGACAGCTCATATAAAAAAAAGTAGACATGGAAAGTTCCACAAACAAAACGGCGTTACATGCAGACAAGGAGAGCGGCTGCCAGACATCTGCATTAAATCAGAGAAGAGATGCCCTCCAGTTTCAAGAACTGGACCGAGTCTGTGAAGTCTAAAGAAAAATAACAATTCCACTTCCAATAACTGTACTGCCCTCCAAGGGATATATCCTTTGAAAGATTTTCAGTTCTGTAACACGATGACGGCAGAATTGGAAAGAGAACATTCGAGGAAAAAAAAATAGCCTGTTCTTTACAAATTAATTTGCCCTGCTCACTGAACTGATACGTATTGCACAAGAAATGAAAGATTCTGGACTCAGGAAATTCATTTATTTTGTCTCTGGGGGGTGTTCATAGAAAAATGATAGATACACCTATGAAATTCAAAAAGGCGCTTGAAGCCAGAATATTATTAAGTGTGATCTTGAGCAAACACAACTCCTCACGGTGAGTGTATAATCGGTTTAATTTCAGATGGAGGAGGAGCAAGTAATATTTCTCTGCACAGGACATTTCAGGCCATGCACAATTAATCAATACAGTGACAACTAATTTGAATCCTGCTGCGGTTGCATTTACTCCTGCCAATAAAGTCTCTACCAACATTGTGTATAACAGACTAACGAGGAAATTTCTATTGAAGCAATGTTTCGTGTTGGCTTTCAGCCTCTAGGCAACTAAATGCAGTATTCTGGCCCCTCTCAAGAGTATGCAATGTCTTGTTTTACCACAAAGCTGATAAAGGCATCATCTTCGAATTCTTACAAAGAAAATAATGATTACTGGTTAGCAGGTAACATTTCTCAATATATTCATATACATCAGCTTTTCTGTGCAAGACTCCTCATCACAATGCTTGGGTTTTACTATGCAATTTCTAAGTCTTTCGGAGTGATTTCAGTTCGTTGCTATGCAGTTGCTGAGGTGTTCTGGGTAGTCGCTTATTGGCCCCTATGGGATTTTCTTTGTTTGATTGTCGGCAAGGTGAAAATCAACGTCTTAGTACTTAGAACAGGGTTTCTCGTTTGTGTGTACCTATGGGAACTTCGGGATCATTTTATTTTCACCAAGCTCAGATGCTCAAGCTCAAACTTTAGTTTTCACATTTCCAACATTTTTGTGGACATACGTAACAAGAAGCATATATAAACCTGTTGTAAACTAAACCCAGACTTGTGTACATTTGGAGTATGTTGTCAAAACGATCTCCGTTCATACAGATCTGCTAAAACGACTAAAAAGGCTGTATTTATGCATGCCAGCTCAGTCACTTTGTAAAAAAAAAAAACACTACACCTATAGACTAAACACGCAATATGCATGCGCATAACGTCACCGTTTTCAAAAACATTCTCAAAAGTTAGCATTTTCAGGTCCCCAAAATGCAGTTGTTGTGTACATAAATGGTCATATATAGGCTTTCCTTTTAAACTTGCAGTTTTTGTCAAAATAAAAGCTTGAGGTTTTAACATTAAAGAATTTAAGACAAATATTATGATTGTAAGTTGTAGAAAACAAATTAATTTTAATTATCAAATATTTTTTTTATTGTACAGTACAACTGTACCATTACAATAGTATTTTACTTTAAATTAGAGGTGACAACAACAACACTAATAAAAAAAAAATATATATTTTATAGGCCTGGTTTCATAGACATTTTTCTCCATATAATGCACTTTATTGGGCACCAAACGGTTCAAGGTCCAAAAGACAGTTTCAGTGCAAACTGCAAACTGTTCAAATGGCTTTAAACGATTTCAGATGATGAATAAGGGTCTTATCAAGCGAAATGATTGCTCATTTAAAAAATAAATAAAGTTTAGTTTTACAGGCTCAAATGCTTGCCTTGCTCTGTTCTGTGTGACTCTCCTGTACAAACTCGTTTATCAAAATGAACAAATCTTTTTCCAAGTCAATTGGTTCATTTCGTTCGTTGAATGAACCAAATGACTCAAAAAAGGATTAGTTCATTTTGATGAACAAGTTCGAACAGGAGACTCACGAACGTGCATCACAGAACAGAGCAAGGCGAGCATTTGAGCTTATAAAACTAAACTTTGTTATTTGTTTATTAAATGAGCGATCGTTTCGCTTGATAAGACCCTTATTCACCATCTGGAATCGTTTAAAGCCCTTTTGAACAGTTTGCACTGAAACGGTCTTTTGGACCTTGAACCGTTTGGTACTCGGTATAGTGCATTTTATGGAGAAAAATCCTGTAATATCTTGGATGACATGGGGGTGAGTAAAATTAGGAAACGTTTTTTTTTTGTTTTTTTTTAAAGTGAACTACTCCTTTAAGTAGCTTTTAACAACATGCCTTAGATACAAACATTACTGGTGTGCATCTTGAGACACCTTTTAAGATGCGTTAGTGCAAGGTGCATTCATTTAAAATGGCTTAAACGTGCATTTTAGTCTGGGACTATTTTAAGCCTTGATGTGATAACAGAGAGCCGTGAATATGTTGTTACATTATTGGCATATTGATATTTGAAGCTAAAGCAATACAAGACAGGTTACACAAACAAAGTTTAAAACTTAGGGTTTGGGCTTAATTCAATTAATTTAAGTACAAGAAAATAAAAATGACAATGTTTGCCTAACATGCATTACAGGCCTACAGCAGAGCTGCGTGCCGTGTACCATTCCAACAACAGCTTGACCGAAGTTTCATCTACTTGACCTCAGTTTACTTTTGAAAAGTGTGGGCGGCCATCTCAACAGAACACAGACCCTCTTTTGAGCTGCAAGGACTGCATTTAGATCCAGTCCAGAGTAGGGTTGCCGCGGTGAGGAAAATTTCCCACCGGTTAATCGACGTGTGACAACACCGGTAATCCCGGTGTCACCGTGGAGGGCAGGGCGGGGGGGTTAAATAGCTTAAAAATGCGTGCGCGTTATACTTTCACTTTCGAAATAAGCGTCAATTGCTTGAATGGACAAAAAAAAAACAACTCGCTGATAATAAAACTTTTATTTATAGACTTTTATTAGCATAACGAACGAATAAAAATAACCCCATGCATAGGCTGAAAAAAGTGAAAATCGGCAAAATGTGGGCCCAAACAAATAAGAACCATAAAACGTTTATTAACGAATAAGAAAATAAAATAGGCCTAAATAAATTACACAAAGTTTAAATGAGATAAAACCAATTAAAAAGAGACGAATATAAAATAAAAACTTCAAAACGGACCTTAGCCTACATAAATGACATACTTTCACTTTCGAAATAAGCGTCAATTGCAATTCAGCGTCAATTGCTGGAATGGACAAAAAAAAAACAAAAAAAAAAACAACTCGCTGACAATAAACTTTTATTTAGACAGCACTTTTATTAGAATAATAAACGAATAAAATATAGACAGAACTTTTATTAGCATAACGAACGAATAAAAATAACCCCATGCATAGGCTGAAAAAAGTGAAAATCGGCAAACTGTGGGCCCAAAAAAAATAAAACGTTTATTAACGAATAAGAAAACAAAATAGGCCTAAATAAATTAAACAAAGTTTAAATAAGATAAAACCAAATAAAAAGAGACGAATATAAAATAAAAACTTTAAAAAGGACCTTAGCCTACATAAATGACAGCACTCTAAAAAAAAGTAAAACACTATAAATTGGCATTTATTAACATTAATATATATTGGCCAAAATATTGCCAAACAGGCGCTTTTGCATTGCGTTTTGACACCAAATCTTCCGCCATTATCTTGCTTTTCTGTAATTTGACTCGTTCTCGTCTCCACACGTGCTAAATGGAATCCTGATGCTTGCTGATCTGTGACGTGACGGCACGCGTTGCGCAGTTCATTGTTAATTATAATGCTCTCTTCAGAACTAAATAATTGAAAATTATTATTTTTAATTAATTCAAATAAATATTTTAGCAAAAACGAATACTTTAAAAAAAAAAAAGTCAAGACATCGCGGTGTCACGGTGGGAAAGTGATGTCACCGGTGATGGGGCTTAAAACCGGTAACACCGTCAACACCGTCTATCGCGGCAAGCCTAGTCCAGAGGAAGTATGTTGACTTTCAGATACCATTTAATAACAGCCAAGGCACTTTCCAGCTGAAGCCAGCAGGCCAAATCTTGTGATGGCAAATTTCTGTACAAAAAGGTCTGAATTAAATAGGTCAAATGTTATACTCACACGTGCAGCCCCCATCCCCCCGCTCCTGAACCAGGAAAAGGCTGAAATATCCCACCAGCTCATCAGGAAGGTCAAGCTTTGAGGCCACAGCCTGATGAAGACATTAAAGCATCATTAATAAACACAGAATACATCATTAATAAACACAGAAGAGACTAAACCTATTCACAAGACATGACAAATTATGCGTGTATGTGAATTTAGAATAAACGAAAAAAAACACCCTTGCTGTGTTACCATGCTTTTACAGTTTTGTTTTTTTTTATACTACTGTAGGATTCATATTCTATTTTATAATTCCCTATTAAATATGGTACTTTTTAAACATGCAAGATTTTCTCATGTCAAAACTTTCCGAAGTGCTTTTTTTTTTTTTTTTTTTTTTTACAGGAGTGTTGTGCGATCAAGTGTTAAACATTACACCCAAGGAGGTCCCATGATCAAGTTACTCTTCACTACATTTATGCCATGTTTTATGCACAACACTTGACTTTTTCACTTCCATCAGGTGCTAAAGGGCATTTTGGGCCATCACTCTGGTTGAATAGCACAGCGGAGTGCAGAGCATTCTGCATATGGGTGCAAAGGGCATTTTAATGAGAGCTTGGATCTGCTATGGCTCTGTGCAGTGCACGTAGGAAAGCTATGATACACAAAAAACTTCTTAAAGCCCTTAAGACTTAAGCTGTAATATGTGTTGCATTGATTGGAGAGCTAAGTGAAGAATCAGTGAAAAAACACAAAATGGTCTTTATTGGACAGACTAAGACTTGGCAGCACAATATTATTTATATTAAATTGCATTAAAAAGGAACAACAAATACTTTATAAGAACTGTCAATTAATTTAAATAGTGATTAATTGCATAATTTTATTTGCCTTCTAGTTAATGCATTTCAAAGAAATAATAACCATAATTACTGAGTTTAGTCTGTGTTACACTTACAGTGGACTATATTGTGTAGGTATGCTACCAAAAGAGTAGGTTCAGTGTTTTGAAAGAAACATTCTGTAGCTTAACCGGTACAGTATGGTGCTAGCAACTCCAAGGTCATGGCTACAATTCCCAGGGAATGCTGAACTGACCAAACAAATGTGTACCTTGAATGAAATGTACAGTAAGTCGCTTTGGATGTGTTTGTCAAATGTATCAAAATAAAAGTCTCTTATGCTCACCAAGGTTGCATTTATTTGATCAAAATTACAGTAAACATAGTAATATTGTGAAATATTATTACAATTTAAAATGATGATTTAGTGCTCAAACATTTCTTCTTGAAAGTATCTGAAAAAGAGACCTTCTGTAACAATTAGGGATGGGGCCGATCCGATCCAGTATCGGTATCGGGACCGATACCAGCGTAATTCACGTATCGGATTTTTCCGATCCAACCTGCGAAGAAATCCGATATTTATGATCCATATCTGCGCTTTAACGTTGGCTGCTGAAATGACTCCAAAAGGGATTCCCCGGGGCTGCTAGTCTGCTAGCTGGCTGCAAACTGTGGAATGGATATCCTGAACGGAGGTGCAGCTCAATCATAGACTGTAAAAAATAGGGATCAATGAGACACACAGACGCCCGCTCAAGAAATCCATTCCGCAGTTTGCAGCCAGCTAGCAGGATAGCATTGAGCTACCAATATGTTCGCTGTGTGGAAATCCTATGGTGGAAATACTTCACACTGGAAACACCGCAGCAGAGCAAGACAGCAAAATGCAATGTTTGCAAAGCCGTATAAATTAAACTAACGTTATTTGTCTGTGATGCATGTTTGCAATTCGCAGTCCAGAAGAGAAAGAGAGAGATCTCTCACGCGGTGCCACAGCAAGCACAACACAACAGCCCTGCTTAACCAGAGTCGCTTGAGTGACGACAGAGAAAACAGCCTGGTTACACTTTAGATCTGTGATATTAGTCTGATTTCCAAAGATTAAAGAATATATTGAGGTAAAAAAAAACATTAAACAATAGCCGCATTCTGTGTTGCCAACTTCCTTCCCATCGCGGCGGTGCACTGTCATTTCTCCGTAAAACTCAAACTTTAAGACAGAATCAGCACGATCGGTAATTGTTGTAAAATGCCGTCTCTGCTGTTGCTAAATTGCGGGACGCTTTTAATAATAAAAAGAGCTATTAAACGCACAAAATTTGCGCAAGAGGGCGGCGCGCGCTCCGAAACAGACAAGCAAATTATACTTTGGGCTTCATATGCGCGTCTAAACGATCAAATGTAGCCTGCACAAAAATGTCAAAACGACCGGCTTGGAGAATATCACTTAACTACGTTCATTTTAGACATAAACGGTTTATGGAAATAGTTGGGAGAAAATATGGTGCATCAGTAGACTATGAAATCCGCACTAGTTCTTAAAGGGGCAGCAGTATAAATGTGACGATTGCGACATTACTGAGAATAAAACGACCAAAGGCAAAGAGAAAATCACTCACAGCTCTTGAATGAATAACTTCAGCTTTAATAAGCATAAATCTATCTATGATAAACTTTGCAGTGCTATTTTACTTTTGATTACTTTATTATAATTCTTTTTAGACAATATACCTGAATAATGTTAGTAGACCTTCCTGAAATTAAAGCACTGTGTAGGCCTGTATAATGCGTATATCTTTGTTCAATTGTCTATCTATTGTTTAATATATCTATTATATATATATATATATATATATATATATATATATATATATATATATATAGGCTACATACGTACGTATCATCCTTGCTTGTAGAGAGGTGTTTATTTCAGCATCATATAAAATCAACAATAATGATAAATAATGTTAAAGCAAACACAGGTCTGGTATCGGAAAAGTATCGGTATCGGCCGATATCCAAAGTCAGGTATCGGGATCGGATCGGAAGTGAAAAAATGTGGATCGGTGCATCCCTAGTAACAATACATACATGTATTTACTGTCAATTTTGATTAATTTAATGCATCCTTACTGAAAAGTATTAATTTCTTACCAACCCCATTTTTTTTTAACAGAGGTGTGTATAAAGACAATGGACAGACAGATTGTGGTGCTCTTTTCTGACTTCATTTGCAGAAAAGCAATTCTGCAATAAGTGAATAATAAAACAACTTTTGCGCCCCTTTGAATTTTAACATGTATTTATATTTAAAATTGAAACATTTATTTTTTAAATGTATCATTTAGGCATTATTTTAAATAATTATGTATTTTGAAATTATTTAACATATTTTATCATACATTTTTCAAACAAAAATATTATTTTTTGTCAATAAAATGTTATTTTCTTTACAAAGAAATCCACAATACCATCTGGAAAAATACAAACTGAACATTATTGGTTTATATCATGAGACCAGGGCTTGACTTTTTTGCTCACCAGCCACTCAGCATTTTCACTGGCCAAAATTTGGACACGATTACCATAGGGGAATAACTACCATATAGATATATTTAATAGCATCTCATAATTTGGCAGCCGGTATATTAGGCTGCTGTTGCATTAAGACCTGACGCACAGACCCATTATACGGTTTAACTGTTAAATTGTGCTCAATACGCACAATCCCTCACCCGAAATCAAGCGCTGTACCACCAACAATATTCATCCAGAGCAAATAAAATGAGTGAGTAAAGGGTTGGTGAGTCAACTCACTGTCAGAGAAATTAGAGAACGAGAAAACGCATCTGGTATCATTTGTATCTATGCTTTGGAAGATTTTCAGATTTCAGTATCAATATGTATCGAAAAATAAATATTACTGCCAATACTAGATTACACTTAGTTTATTATTTCAGATGCCTTTTTAAAAGACTACAATTGAAAAATATATTACATACAATTCAACCCGCCAAAGTGGCTAGCAGGAGTGACTGCGTTACAGGCCAACACTGAAATCCACCCGCGTTTGGCGAGTGTTAATGTCAAGCCCTGCATGAGACTATACCTATTGTTAAGCAATAAACAAATTGAATTGTGTTCACTTTGAAAGTGCTAACATATATAAATTCTTTACTTGTTAAATCAGAAGTGTTTGTGTCCTTTTTTATGTATGTGAGTTTATTTTTGTAACAAGATTTGAAGTGTACAAGATGTTCATGTTAAGCCACATTTCCACCGCAAGAACTTTCCACAGGAACTAGGGACATTGGGGTGGCATTAAGTGTGTTTTGACCGCAGGGACCCGGGTCTAAATGAAGGTCTGGGTAAAATGCTCCCCCTTAGAAAGTCCCTGCTCACGAGGTAGTAGTTTTTTACTTTCAGAGGTAGGACTTTGGCGCTGAACATGCTGATTGGCTGGGGGGGGGGGGGGGGGGGGGCAAGTTCCTGGGACAAATTATTCCGGGTAGTTTCGGTGGAAACGTGGCTTTTGCTCACTATTACAATGAAAGTGTCAATAACTAAATTACTATTCAAAACTAAAGGCAATAAAGGCATAAACCTGGCAGTGAGAATGTGAATCAGATCTGTGCTTTGGAAATAGTTACAAGACAACATTCTCACCTCCAGAACATCTTCGGTCTGGTCAGATGTGAGGATGTTGACTTTGACCTTCTGGCCATTGGACAGGTAGATTTCTAGCTGCACCTCCTCAGTGGGGATCTGCTGGGTCTCCTGTGGCAGAGGGAAACAGTGATAAAAAGTCTTTATACTTTTTCTAAATTTACAACTTTTATTATTGTGTAATGTTGCTGTTTGAGCATTAAAACGGTCTGCAAAGTTAAAAAGCACAAAGTCCATTCCAAAGGTATTTATTCTCTATAGTAGCAAGAACTGAAGTCCCTGAGACACCTCGATTGCAGTCTTGTAGTTTTCTTCAGTGAATGTGCGTCACAATATTCCCACCCAAGGAATGCACACAATATCGAGGACAAGGCCTGGTTGAGTTGCAATAGTAGTGTGTTGTCAACTATGTCCAAGAGACACTGTTTTTACCCCAGATTCAACCACAGTTATGGTTAGGGGCACAACATTTCCAGAACATGCTCGAAGAGGTTGACCACTGATCCAGTCGACCAATCAGAGCACATTCCGCTTTTCGAGACAGGAACTGAAAGATTGGGAAGAGAGGTGCTGCAACTATGTAAAATATGTGAAAAATAAGGTGGTTTTTGAACATTCTAGAAGCACCCAAAACAAAATCAAGACTTTATAAAAGGACATGACAGGTGCTCCTTAAAGTGTAACTCGTCAATTTTCAAACCGCTTTGTTTTGTATCATTAGTATCCGTAAATGTTTACTCATCCTTCATTTTACCTGGGTAGGGTAGGTTTATAACTGAAAATTGTACTGAACCATGTCTACTCTTTAAACACACACACCATTATGGTAAAAACTGTACTCTATGGCAACAGCTTTCTTACCTCTTACCTGTATCTGACCGTTTGCACTGTATGAAGCCTACTAGGGTCACAGAATTCAATTGTTTACAGAATGGCAGTTATTTCAGTTTTTCCCCTCCGTTTGGCCTAAAACATTTGTTCATGTTCATCCAGATTGAAATGTTGACTACAAACATTTTTCAAAGGTTTTTTCAGATTATCCATGGCAGTGTTCTATCCATATTTATTATTTTTTGCAGCCTTTAACCTACAATGTGCTGGATTCCTTCACTGGAAACCTAAAGCAATCCATTTCTGCTAAATGTTTACTCTTTAAATTCTTGCACCCGGGAAAAATACAAGTCGACACCATTATGACTAAAAGTTTACCAAGTAGTATTTCCAACTAAAGCAAGGCAATATTTGACTCTGGTAAGTATATACATAGCAGACTGGTGGGAGTGGCCTTGGACAGCAACATGCCCAGTGCATTATGGGTGTTGAAGTTTCCTATCTATTTTACTCGTTTTCTTTAGCCGAGTATCAACGATTAAAAAAAAAGCTTTGCCTTTTTTTTTTCTTTCTATTGCTTAGGCAGCCAACTTTTATTGAAAAGATGTAAAGTCCCGTGTTAAAGAACCCCTTTAAAGGTTTTGGGGAAATACCTTGTGCTGAACTCTAATTCAACTTCTGATGCTTCCTGTTCAGTTGATCCCAGAGTATTTTGATGAACATGCAGTACTGGTAATATAAAATCACACCCTTTCACAGGGCAGTTTCATTTCCTATGTATTCCAGCTTAAATGTCATGAGGGCATTTTTCATTTTAGATTAAATGTAATGTTTTGATTTCAGAGTGGTTTACTGTATAGATTCAGGCTGATATAGGTGCTTATAGATAGGACTGGTGATTTGATAATTAGATATTGGAATTAAACACAAAGCCCAAAAAAACAAAAGGTCAAAACACCACAGTGCTGACTACACTTTACTATTCTCTTTCACTTCTTGCAAATTCATCTTTTTTTTTTTTTTACCCTTCTTCCTGCATGTTTCATCTCCCACTGAGGCAGAGGGTCTCAGCGCAGCAGCTGATCTTAACAGAGATTTGAAGAAATGAAACCGCAAGGCCAATTCTAATCTCTTATTCTGTTTCTGCAGACTGCTCTCTTTTGTTCATGTTCACATGTAAATAATAGACTCATTTTCATCTATTGATCATTTAAAGCAATCCAGTCTCTACAGGAATTTTGAACTAAATTCATAAGGATTCATTTTTGGGTTTTGGGTGAGCTAACCCTTTAAGTTTTATGACAGGCAACTATGTCACTTCTGTATTTAGACACCATCAAATTTGAAAGATATCTTAGAAACTATTCAAATAGAGAAGCTAATTGCAAAACGCCAAAACATTATTGACCATGGAAAGGGAAACCAAATTCAGTTATATTTTGAAGGAACCCCTCTGAAATGCTTAAGTGGAGAATCATGCGACAATTACCAATAATCATACAATCTTACAATACGTTTTCATATGTAGCCTATGTTTACAATATTTCAAATAGCAGAATTGAAACTACTATATTTACAATGATCATAATTTATTTTCAAATTATAATAAACACTTTCAATAAACAAAAATAATGTAGAAATTCTACCTGTTGAGCTTTTCTCAAAAAGCTGTTGAACACCTCGCTCGATCCCAGAATGGGGTCCTGACGCACTGCAGAGAGAAAAGCTCATCATTAAAGGTTTAAAGCTAATATAAAAATGTAGTTAAACAAACTGAATCTACTTTTGGGGTAATTGTTTTCTCAGAATCAGAATACCACGCTATGGAAACACATACATGTATACATTACATAATAAACAAACTAAACATTTATCCTACCATTGGTGTCAGTAAGATTTTTTTTTTTAAGAAATTACTCCTTTAATTCAGAACAGGGATGAATAAAATAGCTCAAAAATGACAGAAGACTTTTACATTATTAATTTAGATATCTATTATAGATATCTATTTCAATTTGTTTATAATGGCAATTCTATTCATCAAAAAATCATGAAAAAGTATCATAGTTTCCACAAACTTATTAGGCAGCAATTGTTTTCAACATTAATAATAATAATAATAATAATAATAAATGTTTCTTGAGCACCAGTTCAGCATAATACTGATATCTGGAGTACTGATGCTGAAAATTCAGCCTCAGTGAGCATAAGAAAAAAAATACCTATAAAAGCAGTGCAAGGGCTTCAACAATGATTCAAAACATCAGTTTGTTTTAACAAGTTCATCGAAACAAACCTCCCAACCAATTCACTTAAACAAACTGAACACACCATTTCCACTTCAGCACAAGGCCAGTGTTTTAATCAAAGTATTAGATAAGTGGTTGGTCTGTCCTTTAAAAAGTTCAAGGTACAAATTTTGTATGGAAATATTTATAGATTGATTGTCAGAGAACAGTATTTGCGTGTACCTCCTTGAGGTAATATTTTAAACCAACTTTCTTAATCTTGTGTTTCGTTTCAATTGAACTATAACGTAAAACTCAATGTTTCAAAATTCATTTGTCATGTTAAATCAAACTAATCTGAAAATACAACACATACCTTTACTTTGAAAATACCACTATGGCTCCCTGACTAATAATAACCTGAGTTTTGTGGGGGAAAATAAATATGCAGGAGGCAAACTGACCAACATAAACTATACTGTTTACTTTTACTTCCAATATAGCACACGAGCAAACAACCGCAAAACATTTGCACAAACTAACAAAATATTCGCTCTTGAACAGCTTGTGTGTTTGTGTCGGTTAATTTTCCATAATCATGTTTCTCAGTGATGTAACTGCGGGAGGCCAAGCCAAGAGCAGCTCCAGACTATGAGCAAATAAGCTCAACAAGGCTTAGCTTGTTCGATGGATAGTGCCAGTGCTGGAATGGATTAGAGCAAACGGCTCTTGGTGCTGCCAGCACTGCTGATTTCCTTTTGTGCTCAGAAAAACTCACCTATAACCTGTTAAATGACATGCATGGCAAAATTCTTAACATGTAGTTTAATTATTTCATGTAGTTTGCCTGATGTTTTCAGGAATGACAATGTGGAACATTAACAAGCTCCATCCTCTTCGGGAAGAGCAGACATAAAGACATAAAACCTCATACGAAGGATTAAGGCTGACATATAAGTTTTCTATACTCTTGATGCATTTCCAGTTGAAACAGGTTTTTTTTGTAATAGCCAACAGAATTAAATCACAGCCGTGAGTTATGGCTTGCAACTTGCAGTCACATTCTATCTAGCATTTTATTGGACAAAAATCTGCAGAGCAGGATGAATCATCAAATTTAAATGCCAACAATTGCCATCAAAGATATTTGAAGATATTTTCACATTATTACAGTTTTAACTTTATTTTTGATCAAATAAACACAACTTTGGTGAGCAGAAGATTAAAAAAAAATCTCACCAACCCTAAACTAGTGAACGGTGGTGTATAATCTGTTAAGTGAATTTGGTAAATTTTAAGGTGTACAGAAGCAAATAGATGAGCTCAAAGATAAAACAAATGGACCACAAGTCACAAAGATCATTTTGAATGTGAACTTTTCAGGTAAAAGAATGTTTTTCTTACCAGCTTGCATGTACTTCTCCAGCTGTTCTCTCCGCTGATCGACTTCAGCCGGCGTGAGAGTGAAGATCTTCTTTGGTGGAAAAGCCGGCACCACATTATTTCCATATTCTTTTTTGATCTGAAAGAACAGAAAGGGAGAACTTCATTTTAAATATGAAAATAGAACATTTGGTTATATTATAATAAATATGTATACACTTCACAACATCTAAAATGATGCCTGCTGTTGTTCCATCTGTGTCATTGGCATTTTATTGAATGGCACAGGCAGAAAAAATAAATCTATCAATCAATGTTGCTATCGTTAACTGAAACAAACACAAAAACCATGTTTAATACTTGAAATATAGCTGAAACTAAATAAAAATGTACTTTTAGATTAGATAATATTTAAGGGCCATTTTAAGGGTTAACTTCAAGCCTCACACCATGACAGCTTCTACAGATTGCATCATATGACCATGTATGATCTGACTTGGCCCTCAACGCCCTGTTACCTAGCAACAGCGGCTTTGAAACAACACAACATGCTCTTAATGCTGAGATCACCGAAGTTCTCTTTCATTCATAAGGAAACACAAAATTCGTGAAATTGGTAGGTGTAAGAAAGATAATATTCCGAGAATGAGGCCTCGCTTCCAAATATTTGAATAATATATGACCTATTCAATACGCTCATAGCTTTACCACTTCAAAATTTGGATGAGTTTGTGTTTCACAAGGGTACATTGTGATTTTAATCCAGTCCAAAACAAAGATGCCTGTGATTTTCCTCACACAACCTCAGTAAATATTATGAAGCAAATTACTGCCGCTTTTGGCTAAAACAGAGGACACGATCACGTCCAAATCAGTAAAAAAAAAATGAACAGACATCCTATATTAATAACTAAATTCATTAAAATATATTTTCTGAGTAGTGCTGACATAGATTTACCCTGCCTCACATCAGAAAACTATCCATTTAACATCACAACAATTCAATTTCAGACATATATATATATATATATATATATATATACTAAAAATGATCCTCTTCAATCAAGCTCAATATTATGCAATAGTTTCAATTTCACTTAGTTACTTACTTTAAATCACGCTTAATACAACAATGAGAAGTTTAATGAAATATGAGTGGTTCTCTGCCTTTGAAGTTTAGATTTAAATATCCACAAATCATTTCACTGGCTCTCCATCCAGGCACCAAGGTGACTAATCACATTAAATCCCAATGAACAAGAATATATTTGAATTAAATCAATGTACTATAATACTGCCCTACAAAGGCAAAAGGCAGTAACTGACCAGAGTGTCAAACTGAGAAAAATGACTTTAAAGTTTTTTGTTTTGTCCACACAAATGTATTATAGGTAGAGCAATGAAAATCTGGTGACTTGTTGCCCAGATCAAGAAATGTGTGTATATAAAAAATCTTGTGCTCAAAGTTGACTTTTGACCCTTATTTGTCAGATACTGTACTCTGCCTTTGTATTATTTACTAAAAAATAAGGAGTCGTGCAAAGGCAAAAGGCAGTAACTGACATATAATCAATTTGCTTAACACCATTTAGAAGATAATTAACTGATCACCTTCATTAAAGTCTAATGGGAAGGGAATCGACCAAACAAAAAGTTGTATGTGTACGTGGATAATATTTTGCAACAAATACACTTTATGCTGTTTCACTAACGCTAAATGACGCTTAGTTACAGAAGACGCTTTGAAACTAGCCTAGATAACTTGTGGATAGCTTGGTCTGAATACCAGCAAGGGACACGGACTATATGTTCAAAACCTTTGAGGATTGTGGAAACATCGTAGATGACGTGTATTGCAATGGATTTTATGGAGTTACAAGAAAAGGTAGGAAATGATTGTTTACTGCCGCTGTGCAGTAAAGTGTAGCATGATAGCTAGGCTGGGGCTAACATGTCAACATTGAATAGGCTACATTCCTGCAATGTCTGCATCTCTGGATTGTCGGCACAGAATGGATTGCTGAGTGATTTTTAATTATTTAAGAATTAGATGTCATGCTGTCAAGGTATCTATTGATGTTTTGGTTGGTGTTGGTGTGCTGGCTAATAAGTAGACTAGTTAGCTTCTTCGTCAGTTGCTTGTCCTAGCAATTCAAAATTAACGTTAAGTATGGCACTTTCATACTTCATCTAATGCATTATTTTATAAGATAATTTATTACCTTGGTCTTCATGTCTTCTTTTCAACGCCAACTCCACCATCATTCTCCCTCGAGAGCAATTTGCCATTCTTACAGTAGTTCAACACTTGATAAAACGACCACTTAACACATTTGACAGCTCGTTTTTTATTTGGATATTTGTGTGTTATAGAAGTAAGTGATTTAGTGACAATACATGGACAGTAACTGAAGCGCGGCAAATTTTTATGGACAGTAAAACAAAGGCAGATCATCGTAACTGCAAGGTGGCACCGTAACATCTCTTTTATGAATGGCTTAACAAAGGCAGAGTACGTAACTGGACTTTTGCGTCGAAGATCAAAGCCAAAGAAGGGTAACTGCAGTTACTGCTTTCTGCCATGGTTGCTTGTATGGTTTTGGGAGTTACTGTGAACACAACCCTCTATTTTTTCGAAAAAACAGTCAAATTGAGTATAGATATTTATCCACATGATAAAGGAGGTCTTTAATATCCCAAAAATGACATTAACTCATTTTTGACCAAAAATGCAGTTACTGCCTTTTGGCTTTGTAGGGCAGAATAGCTACTGTCTACTGTAATTTCTCATGTTTCATTTCCTCAATTTCACTAAAGCGGTACATTTTCAGAATACATTTCCCAATCTCAGACAGAACTGACTTATTAATTGTATGATTTTACGGCCAGTGATTCGAAACTAATTGTTTAAGTATTGTGTTTTCTTGATATGCGTGTTCACCTGTTCATGGAGGCCCAGGAGTTGACTGTAACGTACTCGACAATGCAAGACTCCATTCACATGGATATTGTAAGCCTGAAGAAGGAAAACAGTTAGTTAGTCTTCATATACACAATAAAAATAAACACTCAATACATATTCATGAGTAAAATCTTTAAGGCCCATCAATAACTACAAAAAGGTTTTCACTTATAGATGCTACAAACAAATGTTTGGAGTCAGAAGATCATTTTTTTGTATGTTTTTGAAAGAAATCTCTTCTGCTCACCAAAGCTGCATTTCTTTGATTAAAATCATGCAATATTATTACAATTTACAATAACAGTTTTCTATTTTAAAATTTAATCACAAGATTAAATTTAATTTAATTTAATCCTGTGATGGCGAGGCTGAATTTCATCATCATTACTCTTCATTACCTATTCATGAGTAATTTGAAAGGCCCATCAATAACCACAAGCTGATTTAACTATGTGCATTAATTTAAAAAAAAAAAATCAAAATTCTAAATCTACATTCATTATTTTATATCACCCTGAAACATCAAATTATTAAATAAATTCTAAAGTGAAATATTTTGACGCTTAACAAAAAAAAAAAAAAAAAAAAACGATGCGTCAATAATTTACAGTCGCTTAGTAAATGAGAAGATTTTATATCAAAACAACTTGTTTAATGGTGGTGCCTTGGTATTATTTGCGCCTTTCTTTAAACCCCCTACAAATATGCATGGACTTAACACCATTTATTGTTAAAGGAATGTAAGCTCGCTGTTTTTTTTTTTTCCGTAACTAAAAAAGCTTATGTTTATAAAATTAAGGGACTTTTGCTCTATTGTCAAACATCCTGATTTGTTGTTGTTTTGACTATTCATCATGTTGCACATCGTTTGGTGTTGAGATAATGGTCCATTGTTCTTTATGGAGTAAAAAAGACTGAGCTATTACTTAAATTACAGAAAACATGCAATGTATCAACTAGACACAAACCAAAATGTGTGGTACGGGTACATTCAAAAGAAAGACTTTGACTTCAGAATGGGAAAACAATAAGAAGATTGTTGTTTCAAAAAGTTTTAGGTAGAGTGAATACAGCAAAAACAATTCGTGTGGATTGTGTGGCCTTTATAATCTGCAATCAAACCAAGTAAGTTGCATACAATACTGAGCGGTTGTGATCCAAAAACAAGTTATTTTGTTTTGTTTCAGGACAGGATACTGCTGTGTAATGTTCTCCATCTTATTGCGGCAAACTATAAGAATGGTCTCAACTGACCTCACATATTGAACATGGATTCAGTGCCATCAAAAGGACCCTGACAAATGCGTACGAGACGGTATGATCCAATTAGTGAAAGCAAAGCTCTGCTACACAACACAAACATGCAAGTCACCAAAGATATCAAAGTTGGAACAAGTTTGAAAGAGATAGGATGAAACTGCCATGTCCTTCCATGTCTCCAGTCCAAATCAAAATAAGGAAGATTGAGTATGCAAGTCTTCAGGAAGTAAAAAACATCAAACTTTTTTTACCCTTTTGTTTGAACAGGAAGCGTGCCATTTAAAACGCAGCCCACTCATTTTTGTGGCTCTTCTACAAAGTATGCATATTCTGTGACATATACAGCTCCATACAACTTCCTGCCTAATACAGATCAAGACAACATCACGCTTTAGATGTCTGAAGAAAACCTCCTCCATTCGTGAAAGCACTCGTTCTCAAGTTTTAAATCAGTTTGAAAATTTGAGCAGGGTCGGTGTTGTTATCGTTTAATAAAATGAAAACTATTAAAACATTTGTTCAATAAAATAAAATACAAATATTTTAAAAGAAAACTTTGAAATGTTGCCCTGAAATAAGGTTAAGTACTAAAATCATTAACTGAGAAAAAAATAACACCATTTAGAAACCAAGGCAAACCTACATAACAACAAGAGTAACATTTTGACTAAAATTAAAATGAAAATATAAAAATGAAAGCTAATTTAAAATATTTATAAAACTATGATAGTTTATAAATATAGAATATCACTATGGTGAACCAGTCTAAATCTATAAAACGCTTAAGATGTGCAAAACAACAAGGCTAATATCTTCAGCATTAAAAGGTGAGTGTGAGTCATTTAGCTAGCCAATTTAACTCACAGTGGCCTTGAAAGACTCATCTGTTGAGAGCATTACTGACCGTCTGTGTCTCTATGATGGAGAAACTCTCTGAATTCACTGTCACAGAAGGACACAAACAACTTGTGCAATCAATCTGTTAGGAATGATTCATTCATCTTCACGTCAGTGCATTAAACCATTGTGGATCTACGGAGGTGTTTTAGGTGTACTGAGAGCATCCATGTGTACAGAAGAGCTTATCTCAGCCTTTATTCAAATAATTTGGTGGCTAAAGAGAGTCAACACCACAGTTTGTACATCTGCAGAGATCTACGAGAAGATTGGACTGCAGTGCATGTCCTCGAATAGATTACGCTTTGTAATCAATCCACAGTTCAGTACAATACAGATGTAACCTCAGGAGCCGAAACTGTCTGTTATGGATAGGCTATAGCATAGATAAATTAAGTGTCATGTATTCAGAGCAGTCAGCCAGCTATTCCACTAACTGAATAACCTATGCTGAAATAAATGTCAATCTTGCAAAGCATATGGCTTAGGGAGATATTAAGCCAGAAGAACTGAGGCATTGTGAAATTCAATTCACGCAACAACTTTGAGTGACCATTCAAATAGAAATACAGAAAGGGACAAAGCTTCCCAAACGTTATTATTCAATGTAATAATTGAAAAAAAAAGAAAAAAAAAAGAAAGTAATTCTTCAATAATAATTACTGGTCTTTGTGCCCTTTTAGTTATTCATTAATTTTCACTACACGTTTTTTTTAAATCGCATACAACAGATATGAATATTCATATCTAATACGTTTTGTGACATGTAGATTTTGAAGAGTTTTATTAATCCGTCTGTTCACTACAAAGACTCATTTTTTTTGCAGGTTATCATTATAATGCAAGTATGTGGTGGCAAATGTTTTTAGTCGTTGAATCGCTCACTAAACCGATTCGTTTATAAACACCGAGTCTTTTACAACTAATAGAGGTCATCTTTTATTTAAAAAGTTGCGTTAACAAATCTAACGTTACTAAGAGACCCAGAAAGAGTGTTAATTAATTAAGCATGATATACATTTCCCCTTCCAATGCAAACAAAGCAAAAATATAATTTCCTCCGTATTTTGTCAAATAGAAAAATAATAACAATAACCTAAACGAACACATTTTACTTCAATAGCCTGTTAAACTATCACAATTTGTGTTGTTAACACGACAATGACTCATATGAAATCTGAATGAACGTTCAAGTCAGTCAGCAGAAGATTCGTTCGCTTAAAAGATTTGTTCAAAACACAGATTCAAAGCAACACTATTCGTCGGTGTCTCCAAACGTAAATACTTGGCGCATCGCTTATATGACCTCCAGTTACACTTACCACATATGTAGATCCGTTTTCATCAGATCGGACCTCCGTCTCGGGGATGGAGAAATGCATTTTCTACCGTTAGATTACACGTCCCTGACGAAGCTGAATGCTGTTAAGAGCGAGAAGGTTCACGGAAGGCTCTCGGTGTTGGTTTGCTGTCATGTAGGGACCAAACTGAATGAAGGCGAGCTAACGTTAGACTCGCTCTGATCAGTCCAGTCCAGTCCAATCCTGGGACGAATTATGCCAGAAAAGTTATTTTTCGCGAAGTGGATTATTTAAAAAAAAAACTTTCTTAATGTTCAGGGCTGAACTTTTTCAATAAACATCTAAGCAGCAGCCATGTTGCAACTGGAGGTAATTCCACGTTCATTGTCGGCAATTTCTCGCCAAGTCAGTCCTCTCACTTCCTCGCGCACTGTAAAAGAATGTGGGAAGCGAGTCTGCAAAACACCGAAGTGTCGTCGCGAGGCCCACGATCCAATTAACTTTCCAGATTACTCCACGTAAAGGTGCTCCGCGGTTGTCTACAGCCTACATTGGTAGGCTACATACGAACGAGTATGGAGAGGGAAACAAATGAAGAATTGTTTGTCGCAGGATGCATTTCGAGATGCCGACACAGTGCTCGTACTTGTTAGGGCGTTAGGAAGAACACACATAAATCTACATTGTAGCGAAACGTTCTTCCAGCCAGCACTGTGTCTGTCTGTCTGCTATAATGTATTCAATATGTATCTGCGCGCTCCCGAAGCATTGCAACAGTCTGGATCAAACCATTCTGCTTTAGCCGGGGGTGTTATTGCGTAAAAACGTTCATTAGGTCCTTTGGCGTTTATATGTTGCAAACATTTGTTGTTGAAAACAATTTCTCCATGACGATGCAAACTTACATTCAATTCTGGTTGAAATTGTTTACTCTCAATTTAAGTTTATCATTTAACTCCACAGGACAGCATAGTAGTTTAGAACCATATTGTTTTGTAATTAATAGTGTAGCCTATATTTCCCATAGCTTAAATGAAAGAAAAAAATATCTTTTTTTTTCTAACAGTAACTTTGATAACAGTGTTGAACAGTTAAGCTTGACCAAGGCACTCAACACAATACCATTTTGTATAAAATTGAGACAAGTGAATGAGATTATTTATCTTCCTGCCATACTAAAATCTATTTCCGGTCCATGCTATTTTATAAAATCTTACCTCTGAGTTGGGACAGTCCAAAATCTCAATTTAAAGGCGACACAGACATGTTTATAGTCTAAAAACACTTACATTTTATACTAGGTTATTTATATGTTCATTTAAAAAAAAAAAATGTGTGCCTGTAGCCTACTGTTTATAAAGTCATCCGTATTCGTGGGGTGTGCCTATCCAGACTAAATAAATGTAGATTGGCTAAACTAATATTGGAGGTATGGCGAAGATCTACATCAGTCCAACAAAGTGAATTATGTAAATACTCCAGTGTTTTGTAAGCATTTCGTCTCTATCAAAATTTTACAATAAGAAATGCAAAATACTTGCGCCGCCTTATTGTCACGAACAGGGTCGCGGCCCTTGAACGTCACATGATCATGGTGTCACATGACTTTGTTTTTGGCGAAAATGACAGCTAGCATTACAACACATGCGGTATCTACTGTGTATTTATGTACAGTTTTATTTGTTTTATTCAATGCATATGTAGACAGTCAGGATATTGATGTACAGGTGAGACGATCGACTAATGATTGCAACACAGTTGTACAGCGATTATAATAAAACATGCTATGCTACATTGTTGTTACCATGTTGTAAACTAAAACTTATTGTAAACACATTTTATGCACGCATGTGGTTCTATAATATTTTGAAAGCTTTCACTTTTATTTTCGATAGTTATGTCAAATGTGCGAAGGGACTGTACGACAAGGCAGTCCTGTCTGGGATTTCTGCCTTAAAAAAGGCCAGATCAAAGGACGCTGCTGTTTTGAGAACAATACCAGCAATATAGACACCATTATAGGGTAGGACAACTTTCTAGTATTCCCCTTTTTTGAATATATATATATGTGTGTGTGTGTGTGTGTGTGTGTCCTATTTGTAAATCTAACTGTATATGATTATCTTTATCCTGTTTTAGGTTGGACCTGTCAAACTGCTCTATCAGTCATGTAGAGCACCTGTATAATTCATTCACAGCAGTCATAATGTACGTACCAGATCAGGTTTTATTAATAATCTGTGCATGTGCCTTGTTCAGCATTGAATGCAATATCTAAATGATACTGAACTGTATTTACACAGAGATCTCTCCAACAACCCAATCACCAATCTGAGCGATTTCGTATTTCAGGGTTTCAGCCATCTTACCCAATTGTAAGTGATGTATGAGCACAGTACATCAAGTTCATAACATTAAATCCATGGGTTTTCAACTTGAGGTCTGGGGACCCCCAGGGGGCCAAAATTGCTTCGGGTCAGTAGACAAATCTGTTTAAAAAAAAAGTGTAACAAATATATAATAATAATAAAAAAAAAAAGATTTAAATTTAAAGTGGAAAATAATTATTGGAAGTAATAAAATCGAAATATTTCCAAATAATATTGTTATAAAACATGTACATTTTAGGATGGGGGTCCCTCATTCAAGGACAATGATATTTGGGGGTCCATGGCATCTACAAGATTAAAAATCCCATATTTAACCCATCAAGGTGACTTGACAAATCTTTACTTAGATTACTACCCTCAAAACTGGAGTGTCCAGGGGGCAATGCATCATGGGAGACGGTTGAAGTAAAAAACAATGCCAGAATCTGTGAAGGACAGAAAAATGTTTGCAATCAGATGGCACTGATGCGTAAGTGATCAGTTAACTGGGATCTCAAAATCTTTAAAATATCTTTAAATACATTTATTGAATGTTGTCTGTCTCTTCAGCCTGGAATTGCCCTGAAAACTCATTCTGCAGCCCATATGGTCCAGGGTTCTTTGAGTGTGATTGTCTCCATAATTTCCACGGATACAAGTGCATGAGACAAGTGAGACCCCTGACAAATCATCCTTAACATGTTGGTTATCACTTCTTTATTGCACATGTTCATTGTTTGTTCTCAATTGCAGGGAGAGTTTCCCATAGGTAAGGTGCTTGGGATAATCACCGGCTCAACAGTTGTTGTTTCATCGTTACTCTGGTTTACACAAAGACGAAAGGTCGAGACCACTTGAATTTTAGAGAAGTGACAAAGGTGCACACGCCACAAAATGCATCAAGCTTATTAAAAATGATGCAGGAGAAGTTTCATACTCTGGAAGCTTAACCATCGGATGAACATTTTACTTTCTTGTTTTTTAAACTTGCCAAAAGCAGGTTTGCATGACATTTTTTTTAAATAACTTAATGCACAATTTTGGTTTTAAACTTTCACTTTCTTTTGACCCTCAAGGTCCTGAAACCTTTTTATTTGTACAAATCCTTCAGTGAATACTGACATTTTCACAGCCTTGAAGAGACTGGTCTGTAAAGGGAAAACTGACCATAGACTGACCTTGCGGATTGTCTTTGGAGGGCAGCCACATTTCTGACAGAAATGAATCACTGACATATTTTATGGACAAATATTTTGAGTTGCTTTAAAACAAAATTATCTTGATTTCAAAGATATTTAAAGTGCTTTCATTTTACAATGGAGGGGGGAAATGAATGTCATTGGACTGTTATAATTTGTGAAATAATTGTATATTGTTACTGCCACATACTGCTTTTTACAGATGTTAGATACTAACCGATGACCATTTAACCGTTGAAACTGTATGCTTTTCCTTTTCGGCAGAGTAAAGGGAATCGGTTTCATCTGCTAAAATGAGATTTATATAGGGACACACTATTAGTATAATACTGACAGTACATGTTACATTATGCAAATTTCATTTCTTTCAATGTAGTATTTTGTTGAGGAATTCAGCATGTACCTCAGTAAACCAGAACCAAAAATTAAAGACTTGTCTCAAAAGAATTGGCAAACAACAGTTTATCTAAATTATTTATTTTTCAGTAGCCTTTTCAAGGTTTTGGAAATACAAACAAAACCCCTTATCTTCGGCTTTTGCATGGTCACATTTGCACCATGTTCCTTTTCCCTTATTCACATCTATGAAAGGAATTCAGCGACAGCAACTATCCAAAAAGTATGATATATTTCTTTTAATGTTTATGTCTATGCACGGACCTTCATGAAAAGCCAAAACTTAAAAGCAAACATGCTTTACCGGCACTTTCTTTAAATTTTGTGGTTTTAACAAGAACAAGCGAATCTGATATTCTCGATCTTGTGTACAACTAGAAGTGATTTGAGAATTTTTCTTGAGGTGGATTGAAATGGACTGCGTCATTTTGGACCAGTAATACAATTCAAAATGAAATATTTGAAAGGATCCCGACAGTGAGAACATAAACAAAAGCTTTATTTGAAAAGCCTGTTCCATTTCATAGATATGTTTACTTCATGCTAGAAGCCCTGTGTGCACACACTCTTTTATGTGCAAATGTAAGAGGGAAGCCAAACCCTGTTCATCTGCTCTTCACTGATCCACGTTCTTGACTCGCAGTACCACAGGCACGGAGGTGCAGGGGATCATGCCCAAGTCAGTAATCACAAGGTCCACAAAATCTGGTGGCGTCACGTCATACACCAAGTTCAGAAGCCCCAGTGATTTAACAGTCTGCCAATTCTCAAGATGGGTCTTCCCATTTCTGGTCACAATCAGGTCGTCAGGGTCATCTGTAACAAAAACCATTAGGTTGAACTTTTTTTGCGTGTGTAAATGTTAATAACAAAAATGATTATAGTAAATTGAACAATCGTGCTACACATGCTAGTGTTACCTAATTCATTGGATACAAAAGAGTCCGTCTGCACTCGTTCACAGAACTTGTAGGTCTCACAGCAGACCAGCACTGGCACGTTGTAGGCCTTTGCTACCAGAGCAATCTGGGAAGTTCCCACGCGTGACATCACATATCCATTGGCAAGAAGTGCATGGGCACCAAGAAATACCTTGGATACCTGGAAATAAGAGAATGCAGTGTCCAAGAACTGATTCAGCATTCATGGAAACAATGTTTATAATGACAACAAAGGCCAGTTAACTGTAGTTCAAGTACACAATTCAAAAGATTGCGGTCTTAAGACAATAAGATTTCTTGTGAACTTTCTATCGATCAATATATTAAGAAGAAAAGTATCACAGTTTCCACAAAAATATTTCAACCATTTCCATATTAGCTATGTTTCCACTCAAAGTTAAAATTGGAATATAGCGTGAAGCATTTGCGAATTAAACACCATTTCCCATCTAGTGATCAAGAGAACAAAATAGTCACTTCCTGGAAAATATCTGTAATAGAAATTGAAGTTGCTGAAAGCGGAGGATCCACCTTTGCTCTTTTTTCCTACATCATAGATGACTTGCGTCCCTGAGTGCACAGACAGTGGTCCTGCTGGTTAGTTCAGTTACCCAATCATGTGCATGTTTGGTTATCAGATTAAAAAAAAAAATCCACTTCTAGAGTGTGTGAGAGCACACGTTTTTATGTATATTTTAAAAATTGATGCGCATCTTGGCGCATCATCAACGACGATAATTAACAAGACGGGCAATTAGACATAATTTAGAGTGAATGTGTCAAGCTCAGGAACGAGTATTCACGCGCCGTGTGACGCGGCTTTCCGGTACGTGCTTTGAATGTGTGTTGCTGGGCACATAAAAATTATCACAGTGCACAAATACCAAACCGAGAGACACAGGTAATTTAGCATCTACATGCGCTTGAATATTTAAATTGACAAGGCTTAAAAATGCACAAATTATCAACTTCTGTGAAGATGAAGCACAGGCAAGTGAAAGTTTCCTCAAATGACCTTCCAAGTGCCTTCCTCAAATATTTAGTTTAATGCAATATATAATGTAACAATCTAAACATTCAGAACCTCACAGTGCCATTTAATTATTTAAAAAATAAAACCATAACAGCAATCTAATAGTGTTTAATGTAAATAAAGTCCATATGCTATTCTAAACTCTATAAAACTGAGTAGTTATCTTTGTCAACCCTTTGCTCTACTAGCACCACTGCAGTTGATCCTGTGTCTTTAAGAACTAAAGTATCAATCCATAATTAAGTTATATTTTTAGCTACTGCTGATGTCAAACACATAATGAATCCTTTGAAGGTACAAGCACTTTGGAAAGAAAGCACATTACCTCACAATGAGCTAAAAATAAAATGTGCTTGCAAAAATCCCAGCAAGTAACAAGCTTTACTGAAAAGAATGACTCACTTCAGGCAGAATGTAGGACAAGGCAGATATGAGCACATAAGTACATCGGATGCCTTTCTTCACCAGACGCCTCAGCGCCTCTCGGCCCTCCAGCCTGGGCCGGCTATCAACGACAATGACTCTGAACTTCCTCTGCTTTTCAAAAGCATCGCACAGAATGTGATTGACAAGAGAAGAGCTGTAAAAATACACAAAAAGGCATTAAATGCATTAATCCAGACTATTAAATGATTATAGCAATTCAGGAAAAATCTTACCAGCCATAAACAAGAATGACGTCTCCATTACTTATCTTCTCAATAGCGTACTTAGAAATGGCTTCAGAAGCCAAAATGATCTTCTCATTTACGTAACTATCAATACATTCCTGGAGTTTCCCTTTCGCCTGTTGAGAAAACGTTGCTTTTAGACACTCACAGGAACAGGAAGAAGACTGCATATTAGGGGTGACCCCAAATAGTCGAAGATTCGATGCTTCGAAAGGTGGAGCCTGCTTCGACTACCGATCTCACGGTCAAATCTAAGCAGAGGTGTTATTAAACGAGGATCACGTCATTTTGGCTATAAGAGGGTGCTCAATGTAAGATTTCACATAGAACTACCGGTTTTCTGTCAATATACAGCCTATTATGATAATGTTGTCAATAAAAATGTGCCAAGAAATAAGCTTTTAATAAATATTTTCAACATGCGTGCAGTGTGAATAAATTCTATCCTAGGGTAAGAAAATCTAAAGATTCACACCATCGGAAAGGATATACTCCAAGGCTGGATTAGCATCAGGAAAACAACCATCTCACTTTTTCCAGCCGACGTAAACAAGTTTGTTTTCCTCGTTTAGACATTGTAAAACTCTTTTAAAAAGCTTTAATGGCACTTTTACGTGCTTAATGTATGTACACATTAGGCTACACACCTTATTAAGAAACCATACTATGTGCAGATGAACCCAGAACATGAACGCAACACGTTTTCTTTAACAGTTTACTATGGGAGGAAAATGCTTAACGTATAATAAAAAGCGTTGCGTTCATATTCGGGCTCATCTGTTTGTCTTTAGGCTATATGGTATGCTTTATTAATAAGGTGTGTACAGAATGTTATCTTTTCATATCGTTTTAGGACATTGAGCCGTTAAACGCTTTTCACGTTAAGCGTTTTAGAATGTATTTTATCCGTGCATACAATTTGAAACGGCTCAAATGGACACAGACAGAGTGAAAAGCAGGATTTTTTTCCTCGATCAGGTATGGGTACAAGTGATTTCAAAACATTTCAGCCAGCTCTAATTGGATTTTTTGGATGCTGTGAACATGTTTAGCTAAAAAGACTGCCACTCCAGTTTAGCGTTTATTGTATTCTGCCGTTAAAAAGACAAAAGTTGACAATTCTGGGCATACTTTCGTTATTTTAATAATTTCGTTTTTTATTTTATTAATTGATCACTCAGGGTGATCTAATTTATCTAATTGTGTTTTGAATGTATGTTTCCCTGCACTTTACACACACATTTGTTCTGCATCTTGTGACTTGATTCTGACTTGATACTAGAAATGTATATTGTGTTCTTAATTGTTGATTATGTTGATCGATGCTGCGCTGTAGGCCAACTTAAAACATGCTCGCACAGGCAATTTAATTAGATTTGCATGTGATCTGCAGTGTGGCCTTTCTGCAGTTATTTATGTTATTTCTTAGTTTTATTGATCCAAAATGTTTTAATACATTTTTTGTTGTGTTGTGTATATCACGCCTTTAAAGTGTTAAAGACCCGCTACCTCCCCAACCCCACACACGATTCAACAATAGGCAAGATTTGTCAACTCGACTATGAAATTCCTTAGTCGGGGACACATATACTGCATATAAATGTCTCTAACTAGTGATTCTGAATACTCTTACCTCCTCTTCTTTGCATTGACTGGGTATATTTGAAATTTCCTTCTTGATGTACTTAATGGCATTGCCCATACTGGCTGAAAGGGGCCGACACTGGCTGAGAAAACTGTGGGGGGGAAGAAGGATTGGCAGTGTCTGTCAAATAACCATTTCCATGTAAGATGAGAGTTCAAATTAAATAATATACATCTGAGCATGTGCTATATAAATTTTCACAAGGAAGAAAGAAACCTGATATAGGGCGAAAGCTTGTTCACAAGGTCCCTTGACAACTCCTCATTTGGAGGTGTGCTATAATCCTGAATAACCTATAAAATGATTTCTGGTTAATTAAATCCAAAAATTATTAATAATTAATTTTATAGGTATGATTATGAATTACCTGTTTGAAGGCATGTAGTAGGGCCACAGATCGAGCATTGGATCCTGCTATAATGCCCTGAGAGTACTGGAGACCCAACCGAACAATGGATGGGTGAATAACTGTGGCAGGGATGCTACAAAAATAAACCATATCAAACAATACAAGTCAACCAACTAATGCATTTAGGTTATACATACTTTAATTCTAATATGTCTAAGTTTTTATGCCTTATTTAAATTTTTCATGACTATTTTCAACCTAACCATGAGACCTACAATTTAACGCCTAAAGTTGTTTTTAAAGCTTAGATTTTATCAACTTTTTAATAATAATAATAATACATACATACATACATACATACAATAAAAAAGTTACAGTACTGTGCAAAACTAAAAGAAAATTAAAAAGAAATGAACACTTTTACTCAGCAAGGATGCATTTAGTTGATCAAAATTGACATTAAAACATCTATAATATAACAAAAGATTTCCATTTAAAATAAATGTTGTTCTTTTTAACTTTCTAATCATCAAATAATTCTGAAATAATATATATCCATTTCAAAAATATGAAGCAGCACAACTGTTTTCAACATTGATATTAATAAGAAAATTTTATTAAGCAGCAAATCAGCATATTAGAATGATTTCTTAAGGATCATGTGACACGACTGGACTGGAGTAATGATGCTTAAAATTCAGCTTTCCATCACTTTGCAAAATTACAATTATATTTTAAAATAGAAAACAGATATCTTAAATTGTAATAATATTTCACAATATTTCAGATTTTTAAATAACATAAACACAGCCTTAATGAACATTTCTTACAATACCTGATTTGCTGAGTTGGAGGGTTTTTTCGGCTGTATTGATGAAGATGAGAGAACAGGCTGACCTTGTAGCCATAATCGGACCTCAAAGGAACCTAAGAGAACAGAGCAAATAACAGCTTTTAATATGAATATTTTGTTCCCTCAGAGACAGATGTTGTGGAGGTCACATCCTCCCTCCTCAGGTCAAGAGCTGAGGCTGCAACAGAACACTGTGCATGAAGACATACATGACGTGCACTACTGAAGAAGGGCTCCACAGAGGACTTCCAAAGTTTTACGCTAGTGTTATAGATCTACACCTAACAAATGAAAAATTATAAATCAAGAAAAAAAAAAAAAAACACTCACTCGAAAGTTCACCCACATATGACATCTAGCTCATCACATGAACACAATGAAATGAAGATAACCACAATAAAATCACCATCTCCAACGTACATTAAAATCAAATTTCAGTTAACAACTTTCACCAAGAATTAAAATTACATTAAACAAAGAAATAATTTAACAATTCACTGCACACAAAAGTGTGGAGCCAGACCTTGACTCCAGTTATATTTAAACCGCATCCTTGCCCTGACTTCTGTAAGACATGGGAAGGACCTGGGTTAAAAACGCTGCAAAAGAGATCTCAGAAAACACCTGGATGAATCCATCCTCTGTCAATGGGTAGTAATCAGAAAAGAGGCAAAGCAGGACGCCATTGGTTTGTCTCACCTGCTGTCTCTCAAGCTTTTTGGCCAACTTCTTCAATGCAGCGGGGTCGTCCACCTGAACATGCTCCGGTAACCTTTTCACTACTAACAAGAAATTTGTAAAACTGCTCAGTCACAGTCTCTACGTGAACACCAGACAAATGCAGGCACATCTGTGAGTCATTGTGACTCATAAAATATCTCGCATTAACACTCTGACTAGAAATGCTGCTGTTTGAATCGCTGTTCGTTTTAATGTTTGCACAAAAACTCAATTGTAATACTAGTAAAATATGCATTAAACGTGACTGGAAAAAATACTGAAGTAATGGCTGCTAAAAACCAAAAGCTTTGCCATCACAGGAATAAGTTACATTAAAAAGCATCATTTAAAATTATAATAATATTTCACAATCAAATAAATGCATTGTGTGAGCAACAGATGCTATTTTCACCAAATGAAAAGTTAAACACTTTATTCCCAATATTAAAAACCTGTTAGGCACTTTATTCCCACTATTCAAACATTTTCTTCATTTTTTTTTTTAAACTAAACAAGCTGATATGCGAAAAGACATATTCAAACTTAAAATTCGAGTTCCTTTTGTAATTTTGGGTGGTGTTAGTGTAAACAGCCTCTGTCAACAAGGCAGGCTATTTGTACTTAGTGTAAATAGACAAATATTTTTTACAAATTTAAAATGAGGGGGAAAATGGCTTCTTCTCCGAAGCATTAAATTACCTGGCTGAAGCTCACTGGGGGATGCTTTAGGCTTACTGGTGGTGGGCTGCTGCCCCCCTTCTTTCTTGCCCTGTTTTGATATCCGTTCTGAGTCTTGCCGTGCCCGGCGCTCTGCTCGCAGCTCTGCTTTGGTCTTTACAGGCTTCTCTGCAGCCGCAGGAGATTCAGATGCAGATGCAGATGCACTTACAGGCACAGGAGCCGCTGCTGAGATCAAAAAGGCCCATCAAATAAAAAGCAGCCAAAAATAGACTACAGACTATTAAAAGACTATTTAAGCCAATTCAATTACATGTCTGTTTTTAAATGGTTAGTTCACCCAAAAATTAAAGTTATTTGATGTCATTCCAAAGACGTAAGACTTTTGCTCATCTTCAGAAAACAAATGAAGACTTTTTAAAAGGAAATCTAAAGGGACTGTCCCTACATTGACAGCTCCGCAACAACCACTTTAACACTTCAAAAAAAATATGAAAAACTAGCCCATATTAATGCAGTGGTTTAGTCCAACTTTTCTGAAGAAACTTGATTGCTTCATATGATGAATAGATTGAATTGAGGCTTTTATTCAAATATTAGCATTGATGGATCGTGAACTTGAACAGAAGCTCAACCGATCCTGCGGGACGCACAAGAATGAACCTCATTGGTTCATGTGGAAGCTCAAATGCGCTGCCTAACATACATTGGTTCATGTGTGAGATGATGAATGTTAATATGAATAAAATCCTAAATTCAATGTGTACATGAAATAAAGAGATTGTGTCTCTTAAGAAAATTTTGGACAAACCACTCGAATTACAATCTCTTTATCAACTTTTTTTCAAAGTGGCAGTTGCCTAAGGAGGCACAGAAAGCTCTCAGATTTTAAGCTAAAAGATCTTCATTTGTGTTCCAAGGATGAACAAAAGTCTTACGGAACGACATGAGGGTGTGTAATTATTGACACAATTTTGATTTTCAATAATAGAAAAAAATACCCTTACATAAACTAACAAATAAACGTAAATAAATAGTTCTCCTCATTTTATCCTATTTTAAATCAAAATTCCAATCAAAATTAAATTAGTTTTAATAAACCTTAGGTTGCAGGAGAATAGTTTTTTTAGCAACAGCACAGTGGACTGAAGTACCTTTATGTGTTGGGCTCTGTGTGACAGGTTTTGACGGAGCTTGAACAGTTGCTTTCTCTTTCTCCTTCTCTGTGGGAACCTTGTCATCTTTTTTATTCTTTTTACTCTGCTTCTTCTCTTTCCTAAGACGCTGCTTTTCTTCTTTGGTCAATTCCTTACCTTCAGTCTATAGATAAAAAGGGGGAATCACAGTTTACACATCTTTAAATAATCCACTGTCTCTGTAAACTGATTTGTCTTAAAATGGGCTTTTTTTTTTTTTAAACCTAGTCTGCATTTTGGGCATCTTAGCATGTTGATTCTCTGCTGAGAATGTGGCTATGATGCCCAAAAAGCTCGCTAGGTTTTGAGACACAGCCATTGTATTTGTGATATTTAGTAAAATAGCTTGTTGTGAAATTATATATATAAAAGACCTACCTTCGCTCGTACAATTTCGAGCACCTTGCCATCTCCATCTATCATGACACATAAAAAAATTTAAAACGAATGTAAAGGTAAAAAAAAAAATCTCTATATTTGCACACACGATATTGGTAAATATAAAAAGAAAATTGGTTAGAGTATAAGGTTGAATTAATGATATTAATGGTGTTTATGGCGACAGGGAAACATTGACTTTGCAGTGTTATTTCATCATATTGGTTCAACCTCGATCGTTACCAAACTAATGAATTTTGCATAAAGATTCCGTTAATCTTACAGAGACCCTTCGTGTTACACTTGCAAACAATAGGGAACATCGTGATCCTGTGTATATGGTTAGATTTTAATATATTATGTTCAAAATGTCAAACACTGCATGATGTAATTTCCACTGTGCATTTGTAAAGTCAGCTGTGTGACATGGCAGAGTGGTGATCAACGGCGTAACAAGCGGTAACACAAGCTCTCTCTTAAAACATTAAACGACTGCTTATGTACGCGTTTAGTTCAGTAACAGCACGTGTAAAAAGTTTAAATATCTGTATATTTAACCTGCAGCATGGTTGATGCTGTCAATCTGTCTCCCATCCGACTCCGCCATGTTTCACTTCTTCGTGACTTCTCGCTTGTAATCTGTTGTGAAAAGCAGTCGTGAGGAATTCCGTCGCCCTCTAGCGATTGAAACGAGCAGTGACAACAACGTACCCAAATGCCCAAGCTAAAAAACGTACGTTTCTTTAATTAAATATACGCAGCATTGCGCAACATGTACAGTAACAAGTTCTCATCATGTTGAAAATAACAAAAAGTTTTCAGAAGTGAGATTGCGATGAACAATACTGTTTGACCCATTTGAATGGGTTTAGAATTGTACTATAAAACATACCAGATTAATAATATTAAAACAAGCCGTGTGCAACATGGGGAATAATAATCTGATTAATGTACAATATCTATATTCAGAAACAGCACGTAGCTTACACGTTTACATTTGTAAATTCTCAACCTAGCTCCTAGTACACCCAATTCTGCAGTTTATTTCTTCGCGACTCTATGTGCGGTGCATGACTCATGTTCGTTTCGAAGCACTCCAGAGCCCTCTGGTGGTCAAAGGAATGTAAACACAATGCTAAAAACTGACTAGGACAAAATCAGCTAGACACAAATGTTTTAAATTGGAAATTACTAGTCTCATTCATTTTGTGTTTTTATACAAGTGTTATATTATACATAATTTGTATTATAGGCTACTAATGTTTAGGGCGTATTTGGGATTCTAGGCTATAACCTAATATTCCGGTGAAATAGGCCATGCTACTTGTTGCCACAGAGAATGTAGCCTACCACAGAAGATAGTTTTCATATATTTATTCATTAATAATATTTATTCAAAAAATCATTGATGATTGAATGCTGAGATTGACAAGTACGAATAAAGCATTGAGCTGTGTAAAAAATATTTAGGTTACTTGTTTTGCTGTCACAGGTCATTTGTTTTAATTGTTCAAACAAACTGTTGTATAAAAACCATATCACATGTGCTATGAATGAGCACCCATATGATAAAGAATAGCCGAAACTCGACCCCCCTAAAAGTCCCTAACAAATTTCCTGATCTAACTGAAAGCATGCAATGTGTCAGATTATTAAAACACAATGATTTAAAATATGATTTAAAATATTAATAAAATATTATTAAAACACAATGATTTAAAATGTACTTTTAAAAAAAACCCTTTTAATTTGACATTATTACAAAGTGAACTTTAAAAAAGTGTGCTTAAGAAAGTGTCACTCACTCTATAATAAGTACTTACATTGTCTTTTATTTTATTAATATCATCTGCAGGAACAGTTTAAAAAAACCGATTTGAAGTTCACTTGCACATTCAACACAATGCTTTTTCACATGATCACTATTTCATTCAAACATTATTGAATTAAAAACATAATTTCTATTATAAATAAGAAATGAGAAAATGAACACAACATTTGCGACAATAAAATAGTTTATTGAATTACTATATATATATATATGTAAAAGTAAGGGTTAGTAATACATTTTATATCACAAAAAAGCACACTTTAGTGAATAACTCTCTTATAATCTATTATCTATGTTGGTTTTATTCACGACACAACATTTCGACAATAAAATTATATATATATATATATATATATATATATATATATATATATATATATATATATATATATATAAAAAAAAAGCACACTTGAATAACTCTCTTATAATCTTTGGTCTTTGTTGGCTGTATTCACGACGCAGTAGCTGGTTGAAGGGGACCAAACCTCGCAGAAACACCTGACTTGGTTCCATTTGACCAGCCACAGCAAGGCGTGCTTCAGGAAGAGAGAACGGCCAGGCAGACTAACAGAGCTTACAGTATGTTGACATTCTTCAGTTCAGAAAATCTTTCTTGCTGCTTACCTGTTGTGAAGACACAAGGACAAATAAATACATAAATAATAATAATTTTAAAATAAAATTGAATCAATAGATTGCCTAATTTACAAATCGTTTCTTCAATAAGATTTATTGAAGATTTATTTCCTGTGCTACTCATTGGATGAATATTGCTACCAACATGAGTTTAGCATTGTTAATTACTGTTTTTTTTTTTCTTTTGTTTTGTTTAATGTGCTGATAGCTGCGGAAAGAATTCAGCATAGTATCTTCTTTAGGAAACCCCTCTCATATGGATTAAGTAAGGGACAGCTGTACTCTGTCAATCTGCCCTGATCTTCAGTGAGAGATGATCAGGGTGTGGAGGCCTACGGCCAGTCTTATATACAGTCTTAGAAATAAAGGTCCCAAATGGGGCTTTTCACAATAGAAGAACTCATTTTGGTTCCCTAAAGAACCTTTCAGTGAACAGATCTAAAAAAGGACCATTTTTTTTCTTTCTGTGAAGGACATTTTAATAATCTAAAGAACCCTTTACCACTATAAGGAACCTTTTATGCAACAAAAATGTTCAATGGAACCACAGATGCCAGTGAAGAACCTTTATTTTTAAGAATGTATGTGCATGATGCAGCTGAAATGTAAAGTATTCTCCTCAGAATCAAACAATTACACAAATCAAGTTCGATTTAGGTTTAATTGATCAGGTTTTTATCTGTTTTGTTTGCATGCTCTATTCCATGTTGATGGATTCCCCCTGAAACCACACACTTCCTTACATTCCATAACTTGAGTATTCATATGGGCATATAAGGAAGCATGTCTTCACAAGGGGTACATATCAGTTTCCCTCACAGACACAGAATAGACAAAGCTGTCATGAAAAATGCACAGGTCATACAGAGAGAATAAGAGATAACATTACTGTTTGTTCGTTTATCTGCACAATTCATTATCATTTTTATTCTGCTTCATAACTACTGTACATTGTTATATAAAAATGTTAGACAACTTCAAAAACATAGGCCAGAATGATCCAAAAAAGCAACAAACATTTGTTCTTCACCAAACAAACAAAAAATGCATGACATACTCAGTCGAATGAGTAATATTACAGAAAAACTAAATTTACCTGTAGTTATCCTGTCCTTTCCATAATCATTCTTTGTGTTGACATGTAAGGAGGAAAGCAGCCAAGCAGAAGAGGACTAGCACATCTAGCACTTGAACATCTTTTTCACATTTAAATAGACCAGAAGGTTTCTCATTCTGCCGTGTAGCAAGTCCCTTTTTTTCATTCCTTCTTGATATAATAGCTTGATTTACAGTGGATCAAAGACGTGGTACGACACCTCAGGTGAAAACCCAGTGACACGCTCATACCTCCATTTCCTTTAACAGCACCATTTCCAGTGGAAGAGGTGTAAAATCTTCCATTTGCTGCCTCGTAAAACAGAGAGATGTCACCCAGAATCTCAGTCCGAATCAAATTGGAGCTATAAACACTTATATCTTCATTCATTTCTGCTAAGAAAAAAATATCCTTTTAATTTTTATAAATCGCAGGTTGTTCATCCCAGACGTGGAATGGACGAGAGTTTGGCTGCCCTCATTCAACCTGACTGCTTCGCCAATTAAAGAATGAGAAATGACTTTAAATTATTTTTGCTGTTGTTGAAAAACAACAAAAGTTCAAGTTGTTGTAACTGACGTCATGTAAAACTATTCCAATTCCGGAAACAAAACCAAGCCAATCTACCAATAAATGAATACTCCCCCCACACCTTTCTGTTCCCATCTTTCCCTCTTCTGCTGAGTGCTACAGTGTATCGTCCTCTTTGCATGACCGGTGGATTCTGCCCAGACATGGCCACATGCTCCCGGCCTTTTCAAGTGCTCAGCCTCCCTTAAACTCCCCCCTCTGCCCCTGCGGTCCCCCACCTGTTGGTGTCCTTTAGGAGCCAGGGCCTCTCCTATGCCTTCTGTCCAACCCAATCAGGGCCGTGTCAGCGGAGAGCGAGCCTGTGAAATCGCACCTCTCAGCTGTTCACACTCGCCCCGAGACACCCTACACCCACTGCTCCCCTTTTTACACCCAATCTCAATGGCTCCTTTAGAGAGAGAGAGAGAGAGAGAGAGAGAGAGAGAGAGAGAGAGAGAGAGAGAGAGAGAGAGAGAGAGAGAGAGGTAGAGAGAGGTGGGGGGAACCAGGAAACAACTGTGGGCGAGTGACTTCTGTACAGTAGTGGGTTAGTCACAGCTGAAACAAGCTAGTGTTATTACTGTCTGAGATTTGGTAAGCCAGCAGGCTTTAGGCTCAAGGCTTGAACAGTTTGTGATCAAGATGTTTCAGTTTATTTTGATGAATTGCGAATGATGCACAAACTGTTTATCTGAGCATCGACAGTAATGTCAACAATCAACATTATTTTGTTGTATTTTACACATAAATTATGTAGATAAAAGGCACTCAAGGTATTCCAACTTAAGAAAATATAGCATTTACACTGGGAACAGTTTTAAACCTGATATAAAATGCTACAAATAAAAAGTTCTATTAAAAACATTTCTAATACAGAATGTTATCATTTTAGCAAGCAATATTATGATTTAAAAAGTTTATTTATTAAATGTTAATTTATATATTCATGTAATATAGTAATTGTGAACTACTATTTAATTTAAAATACAAAATTTCTTTTTATTTAAAAATTTAATTTTTTATTTAATTTAATTTATAAATAATTTATTTATTTATTATTAAAATTTATTTTAATTTATTCCTGTGATGGCAAAGCTGAATTTTCAGTGTCACATGATCCTTCAAAAATCATTCTATGCTAATTTTGAGCTCAAGGAACATTTATCAATATTAAAAAACTGTGCTGCTTAATATTTTTTTTGTGATATAATATTTGATGAAAAAAGGTTTAAAAGAACAGCATTTATTTGCAAAAGAAATATTTTGCAATATATACTGTAACACATATGAATATAGAGTTTAAAATAAGAGTGAATATATAGTAAATATATGAGAGAAAATATATGAATAGAAAGTTCAATAAACAGAAGTAATTAGAAAACGTTATTAGCATAAGTTATTAGCAAACAAATATGTAGTACATGACGTGATTAGTAATTTGTAGGATTTTCATTTTGAATTTTCTAAGTGAAATATTTAGTATATACAGTATATATATATATATATATATATATATATATATATATATATATATATGAAGAGTTCAGATGCAAAAGCCTCTAAATGCCATTTGAAATTTTCTTCTTTAATGATGATTTTTATCAAACTTGTATATTTAAGTTCAGTAATTTCACTTAAATAACAATTAATAGGTAATCTTCATTGCCATTTAAGTGAAATCACTGAACTTAAATATACAAGCTTGATAAAAATGATCATTCTAGAAGAAAATTTCAAATGGCACTTAGAGGCTTTTGCATCTGAACTCTTCATATATATATATATATATATATATATATATATATATATATATATATATATATATATGTCATCAAGATGTTATCTTGATCACAAAATCTTGATATATATATATATATATATATATATATATATATATATAAAATGCATTTTATTTAATGGAGCCTTTCATAACACACACACACACACACACACACATATATATATATATATCTAGTCATAAGTTATGAGTGTTGTAGATTTTGTAGATGACCGCATGATTTCAAGACTGATCCGTCCACATCACGAACCCCGACCTAGTTCTATGGAGGAAATGGGAGTGATCTGATCCATTTTCCCCCGCAACAAGCATGCCAGTCCCCCTGAAGTCAGCACCTGTGTTCTAAAACAAGCTCAGGCAACAGGAGACCCAGCCCTAGTCACAGAGACCTCAGGCCAGAGATGAGGCTTATTCTGAAACCCAACACTCTGCACCCTTTTAACAGCATTAAACCACCACAAATAGCCAGCAGCATTGCTCTTGCAGGAATAGCACCATGCATGCTCAACAATTACTGTTTCCTGTGGCTGCACATGACAGTAACAAATTAGACATTTCCATCTACATCCATACTGAGGATTACAACATTTGCCGTCAGGTCATTGTACACCTGTCAGTGAAGATATTTTTGCTTCTAAAGCTACGAATCTGCTGTCATTCCACATTACCCTGAATGTTTTGCTGTTTCATGTGTTGGTGGTGATAACATTCGAAACGGGTGGTTAGACTTCATTCAAGACATAAGAATTGAAACTGATTTGTTGTCATTTTCAGTAGCTAATCCCAGGAAGGCTGCGAAACAATTGGGGTGTGTATGCACTACGGAAACAATACAAAGCAAGTGTTCACTTGGGTCAACGGGGAAAAAAAGAGAACGAGAGAGGGAGAATGCTCAGTGTTCGAGTAGTTCGAGTGCTCCAAATCTGACCTCTCGATTTATTTTTACCACCGGCGGTCAAGCTGGGCCCCACCGTGCTAATAACTTTGTTCCTCTCTGTCACTAAAGCAGCAGCATCCAAGTTTATTCTAAGAGGTCATTTAGCTCTCTCTTTTTCCGGAGGCTGACATATAATTTTTCAGACAGTGCAGTTTAAACAGCTGATTCTCAGGACACAGCACAGGACTTTAATAGGCATAATCTTTTTGGGTTACATTTCTCCTCAAATTAAATAGCATAGAAATGATGGTATTGGAAGTTATTAAACATCTAACCACAGTTTTTTTACAGTATGAACATTCACGTTTCCCCACAAACGAGGCCTTACTGTTGACAAATAATTCACTTTCACTCAGAAGAGTGTTTTTGGTAGATGAAGGCTAGGTTTTGAACTCATGCTCAGTCAACTTGGCTTTGAATGTACCTTGTGAAGCAATACAAATAATACTATTTTTAAGGAATATCTATTTATATTTTTAGTTTAAACTTTTAATTTAAACATCTGTTGTGCATTACAATTGTTTGCCAAAATAAAGCAATTATTCAAATTGTTAAAATATTCATTTATTCATTCATTTGATTACCACCATTTTTGATTGTGTAATTTTTTAACACAGACTCTAGAAAAAATGTGAACAGACAACACAGAATTTCTTGGGGGAAAAAATTCTTAGGGTATTATTGATTAAATTAAATTAAAAAGGAAAACATGGAATTTGCGGTGAAACAACTAAAATAAAACAGATTTCATATGGGTGCTAAATGGTCCTACTTTATATGAGATGCTGCTTTAATTGAAAAATTAAAGTTAATTGTTAGGTGCAATGTGCTTACTGATGTTTTCATAAGGATGGATAGTTTTTTTTTTTGTTTTTTTATTAAATATACTTTTAATGTAAGAACATGTAGTAAATACATTGTACCAAATTATTAATTTAAATTATATGAATTCAAGTACCTCATGTTTTATTTTGCATAATTGTCTGGTTTTTTTTTGTTTGTTTTTTGTATATGAAAGTCAATAAAGGTCAAATGTTGTTTTGAATTCCACTGACTTTTCTATCATGATGGACAAAACACTTCATTTAGTAATCATTAAAATAAATATCTTCTTTCACAAAAAAAAAAAAAGTCATTTTGGAATGAATGCAGGTAAATTATGACAGAAATACATTGTTTTATGATACATATGATTCCAGGCCATCTTGTCTAATGTGAACGACATCAACGCACATTTAAAAGTGGAGTTGGTCAAGGCATGCCATAATTCTTCAGCTTTAAAAGTGTTGTCCTTCCTTAGGTATGACAGTTGCTCACGCTGAGGTTGACACAGCTGTCTGTGAGAGTCTGGTGCTGCTCTATGAAGCATGGGAATAGAAAAGGTCAAAGGACACTCGCATTTCACTAGATGTCAAAACAGGTGCTAGCAATTGAGAGGTAAACAGCTTATTCCCTGTCCCAAAAAGATGCTCAAAATGACTCTTTGGATAAAGATAAATACATTATGAAAAACCTATGATATTTATCTATATGAGCAATTTCAAATTTACTTTTTTCGCTTTTCCTGTGAGAAGCATTTCTGTCCCTGCAGTGATACATATAAACTCTATAGCTTTTGAACTTTTTCACATGCATTTTTCCAATCAAAAGCAGGCTACAATTTCAGTAATTGAAGGCTAGATATTATTAAACAGCAGACCAAATGGTCATATGGCAGGAAATGCACCTCTGACCCCATCCTGTCACTCCTTAAAAGACCTACATGAAACAGACAGGGTGTCAAAATGGAATATGTGTTGGTCCAACTGGTGTCAGCAAACTCATTCAAAACTGAATGAACGTATGTGAGCCATGGTGTGGTGATCAGGGTAAAGTTGGGGTAAATAGGTCAAAACTGGCATAATTACACTGACAAAATGAACAAAGGACATGTGAGCTGGAGCTGTGACTCAGTGTTAAGGAAATAATCCACAAGTCATCAAATGGATTTTTTTTGCGATCATAGCCTATTTTATGTCAGATTCTGCACAAACTCTTAACATATAAAAGGACAGATTAATTTATAGGGCACATGTATTAACACAATAGTTTCAAGAGTTGTTCTTCAGCTAGTTTTCTTTCTTCTTTTTTTAAAGAAAAAAAGAAGAAGAAAACCAATCAGCTATAGGCTAAACCATAGCCTATTTGGTTTCTAACCACTGAAAATGTGTATAATTCAACAATTTACTCTTAGAGCTTTTTGAGATCCCAATATGTCCTGGATTTGGTTGTATTCCAAAAGAAAAGATTGTTAAGAACCAAAATCTAGAAGGATATTTAGATCTCGTTATTAATACAAGTTACAATGTTAAAGGCAAAAACACAGAAGAAGTTTTCTACACATTTCTACTTTTCTACACCTGTAAGCTGGCACCAAATCTAATAATATTGACGGAAACAAGAAAAGGCATGGAGCTTACAACAAACTATAACACATTGGCTACAAACCATTAGATAGATAAACTATTTATTCGAGGTATTGTTTGTTTAGTTAAAAATCGATTATTAACTATTGTGTTGGCGCTGTAAGCTGTTTTTTCTTTGTAGATTTATTGACAAAATGTGAATATCAGAAAGTTGAAATTTTCCTGAGCAGCTGCGCGCTGACTGTCTGTCACTTCCTATGTTTACTACAGGGCAAGATGGCGGCGCCCATACAACCCACAATACAGAGCTCTAGTTTTTAAATCGAGTTGTGTTTTTCTTTACTTTGAAAACAAATTTTCCTCCAACTGATATATCGAACCTTTTTTTGTTGGATCGTGTACATTGAATAAGTTCATTTATCTTGTTGTACCATATTGTCCTGAACTGCGCAGTGAAGTGTTCACGAGCACTCATGTATGTTTGCATCTGCTGGTTAGCGTGTAACTATACACCATAGATCGATCCGTAGACCAAACACGGGGAAGCCTTTTAGTAGATGTAAAATCAGGAAATTAAAGCCATCGCAAGCATGCGGTGTGTGAAGGCACTGCAGCTCACCCTCGCGGTCGTCAAACCAGATGCTGTGGCCCATCCGCTCATTCTGGAGGTGAGATAGGCTAATGATGATTGCAGCTGTTTAATGAACACCTGTCCGATTATATTAATAATTAAAAAAATGAATTGGCATTGCCAACCATCTAAACGTACCTTTTCAGGATACCTGATTATGAAGATAATTTTGTACAATTCAAAAAAGCTTTACTGGGATGACCATATTTTGATGACCAAAAACCAGGACACTTGGCATGTCTAACATACTCAAATGATATCGAATTTTACTCAAAGATGCCTCATTAATTGCAATACATTTAAAGTAGACTATGCCTCCTCTGTATGGATAGAAAATTGTTATATTACAAGACACAAATTCAGATAGGCTTCTCAGAGGTTACTACTCAACATGTTTTATTAAGACTTTCAAAAATAAGGAATGAAATAATGATAGAAATAATGTGTCTTCTGCATTAGAAAAAATAAATATATAAATAATTGTAACTAAAAGAAACACCTCCAAATTAAACAAAAATAGCTCTCACAAACTCAATTGAACCAACAAAATATATTTATGTCTTTAGTTTTCTTCCTCTTTATTCTGTTTTTCATCCTCATCCTCCTTGTTTTACAATCTATATTTTGCTGTAAAACTGATCTTTCCCAGCAGTTTTTTGAAAACCGGGACAGTTTCAATACTTCATAAACAGTCGGGACAGGACGTGAAAACAGGACATGTCCTGGGGAAATAGGACTGTTGATCACCCTAAGCTTTACAGATTTTTATTGGAAAAGGTTTAAACAATGTTTTTCATGCTTGTTGAATGAACCATAAACATTGTTTGTTCATGCATCTGTGGAACAGTCATTAAGACACTTACAGTTTATAGGTGGAAGACAAATAAAGCCACAATAATTTAGGACACTAAAGAGACCTTTCTACCGACTCTGAAAAACACCAGGAAAAATAAACTGCAATGTCCATAATGCAAGATGTCTAAGAGGTAGACAGGAAGGACAACTGATCATTTTGCAGTGCCAAACCACACACATAACCAGATTTTCACCCAGACGAATTTGAGAAGGGCCCGTATCTTTTGGTCATTTGATTTCCTGTTTAGAATGGAATATGCAGAAATGAAAACCATAAAAACATAACATAAATTGGCAGAGGTATTTATACACCATTGAAGACATATTTATGAATAAAAATATTAATTTTAAATAATAAAATACATAAAAAAGTACACGTTGTCCCTTTAAAAAAAACCCGAAAAATTTAACTTTGGCTTGATTGTTTTCATTTTTCGTTTTTGGTTTACAAATTGGTTTATGGGTTCGATATTTCATTTGCACACGTGGGCAGTTTTGAAACGCCCCTTTCATCTGATTGGTCAAACTGCACCGCCTTCAGTACGGATTCTAAATCAAATGTTTGTTTTCATTATCTGAGATATACTTTGATCACTCAGCCTTAACCCTTGTTCTTTTGGGAGATTACAACTCTAAATTAACCCTATTTTTATTTTGGCTGAGATCCTTTGTCATGCTGTTGAAAAGATGAATTGAAAAGCCTACAGCAAAACTGCAACAGGCCTCTATTAACATAGCAGCATTTTTTTAACAACCAACAATGAGTTTTGGTTTAAAGAAAGACAGATGGCTATTGGAGCAAATAAACTTATTAATATATTATTTATTTTAATTTCAGGCTCTTCATCAGAAGATTCTCGATAACTTCATTATAATCAGAAAGAAAGATCTGATGTGGAGGACAAAAGATTCAGAAAAGTTTTATGCTGAACATGCAGGTAGAAAAAAGATCTTTCTTTCTAGGAAATGCACTGCATGAATGAATGTCTGTTTGTAACAGATTGAATGGTCAAGTACATTGTGAAGGTGGGTGTCTATTTGATGCGTGATTTTAAACAGGGTGAGTCATAGTAAAGGCTTCGCACAACCTGGAGATATAGTGTTGTGACAACCTGTGGAGAGAGAACATGTTACTCAGTCTCAGCTTATCATCTCCTGCATCCAAAGAAAATCAGCTGTCTTGCATTTAGATGTCTGTATTATCTGTGCAAAAGCTTGCCTAGACCATGTTAACATATTGCAGGAAAATCTGCTGCATAAACCACATCACCCTTGTTGGTTCAGTGGATAAACTGATAAAAAAAGATATATAAAAACAGTCAAGCAGGGTTTATTGTTATCATCCCTTTTTTTATTTTACAGGACGATTTTTCTATCAAAGACTGGTTGAATTCATGTCAAGGTAAACATTATTATCATTTTCTCACTAAATATAAACAATGCAACTTAAAGTTCTAGGCTAATAATAATTTTGTGGAAAAAAATGAACAATTATTAAAATGAACCAATATTACAGATAATTATCTCTAAAAAAATCTTTCACAAAAATTCTTACCAACCCCATACTACTGATGCTGTATTCTGTACTTCCCATCTTTCCTTTGAAAGGAACTATTAATGCAGATATATGATCAGTGGAGAAGGACATCAATGCTCGTTGTTAATGTAGCGGTTAATCTAGTTTGAACAGTGAGACGGGACCAATGTTACCATGGCACCCTGTCATCAGTACGTCTTTGTCTGTGGAAGATAAAACGTTAGTGCCGCACACGTATTTCAGTCTACATCAGAGTAATTTAAAAATAAGCCACTGATTTCTCCTTCATTTTTTGTTCCATTTGCATGCCGACTTAGTGCCACTAAGTCAGTACTACTCTTTGTTGACTAGGCCTGTATGTACGGTACTATTGACGTCATAGAAGAAATTATCACACTTTTCCGTTTGAATTCAATGAAATTCTATTTATCCATCTGGTCAAAGACAAGGTTGTCACAGCTCTCTGTTTAATCCTGCTATTAACATGAACTCTTATTCCCACAATAGTGGCCCAATGAGAGCGTACGTCCTAGCCAGGGAAGACGCTGTCACTCACTGGAGGGCAATGATGGGTCCTACAAAAGTGTTTAGAGCTCGTTTCACTTCACCAGACACCCTTCGAGGCCAGTACGGGCTGACTGACACCAGAAACACCACTCATGGTTCAGGTAGAGTAACATGGACTATTTTGATGAAGATTTTCAAGACTGAACAGTTAACTGACTGAATAGACTAGATCAGGAGTGCCGAGTCCTGTTCCTGGAGATCTACCTTCCTGAAAAGCAAACACAACTGAACCAGCTTACTAAGATCTTTGGGAGCACTTTAATTACAGACAGGTGTGTTGGATCATGGTTTGATCTGAACTCTCAGGTAGGAAGAAATCCAGGAACATGATTGGGTACCCCTAGACTAGATCAATTAAAAGCTGGACATTGGATTACAATGTCCCTGTCCTAAATTATATCTCCATTTTTATAAAATAAAGACAAATTTCTTAACAATTCTAAATACTAATAATTCAGCATTGCCTTATATATTTTTTTTTCTTTCAGATTCTATTGAATCAGCCAAGAGAGAGATTTCATTTTTCTTTCCAGAATTCAATGCAGGTGAATGGCTAGTTATGGAGGAACCACGTTTTAGAGTTGGACTTATTGAATATAATGAGGAGAGACAAATTCATACTCTCCAGAACACGTGATGATCTCTAGGCTGATGGTACTTCTGCAGTGCTACATGAATATGACTTTCACATAATGTTTCTCTTCTGCTGCATTTTATTTTCTATTTTGATTTTTCTCTTTTGTGACTAGTACTAAATATCTGTACTTCTGCTCTGCCAACATTATATTAATTTGTATGTGTTTTATTATGTAAGATTTGCAGTAAATTTCAATAAATATTTCCATCAGCGTAGCAAGCTCAATTCTATGGACTTTTCAGGTAAACAATAAAAGGTTTTCAAAACATTCCTTTCAAAAAAAAATTAATCCAAATAAGAGCTATAAAGTTCTATAATGATTGTTCAATGCCCAGTCAGTGGCTCAAGAATTAGTTGATAACGTTACTAATAAAATTAAACCAAATATGTTTTAAATACACAGTAACCAACTGTACATACCTTTTAACTGATTACAATTTTGTTTAAAATGAACTGAATTAATGCTGATTCTAAGGAATTTGAATAAATAATACATTTTGAAAATTTGATTAAATAAAAACAAACAGATTTTAATGCTTAATAATAAACTATTTCAAAAGGGTATCTAATGTTATTATTTAAATATATTAGTATAGCTATTCAGAAATTAACATTAACCTATTAATGTTAATACATGAAACCTTTGTGTTACCAATTCATTCTGAGACTGGACCGAGAGAAAGGTTAGGATACGGTAGTTATTATGTGCTTTCAAAGTACTGCAATAAATATTTAATAACTCAATAAACAGCATCTTCCAGTCAGTAAAGCAATCAAACAGTTTTGGAACAATAGAACAGAGGTTCTTATTTTTGCACATTACCCTTTTTACAGTAAGTGCTAACTTGCTACAGAAACTGTAATTAGGTTTTGAACAAATGTTTGCTCTTGTAAAAACAAAAAAACACTGTTTGAAGGCAACAATTGTGTGATAGTAAGTGTACGGGATATACAAAAAAGGCCTGATTTTCAAATCTAAAATCAACATTGAAGCAATGCATCAACTTCAAATAAACAAACTACTTAAAAATACACTTGTGTTGTTCCTATGTTTTTAAACAATGTAAATATATATATTTTTTTTCAAAGTCATTCAGTAAGCCTAGTCAATTATCCACCTCTTGATTACCCTCCCTGATATCCTGTGCTTTCAGTGTATGTACAGCAAATGCATTTACTAAGATTCTTTTTGTTGGCATCAAAAAATGAAAAAAAAAAGAGATATGACATAGACATTACAGGGGAAAAATGTACATAAAAATAAACATTATTAAAGAAGAATGTGACTGAATGATGAAACAAACAAACAAATGACCCTTGAATGAAACCTGGTAATCACTGATTAAGCACAGATTAACTTGTTCATTTAGGTCATCCCTGCTTTGTACTTCTTTGGTCCATGACATCCTCACCAAAGCTTTTAAGAAATCGAGGATACAATCTTCACGAGGTACGAGATCATTGAGGCACTGAGTCAACTGACTTCAGACAATCCACCGGTTTCATGACCTCATAGGTGGTTTGCGATGTCTCCTTGATCTTCCCACTCTTGTCCACTTGCCGTATACTTTGAGTCACAGTGATGGTCACTTGCTTGGTGGACATCCTGTTGTCCTGCCATTTTGTCTAATGAAGATGACACAGACAGATTATCAGACATGACAGTTAATATTTTACTACAGTTTTCCCTCAGTTGCTTTCACAATTCCTAAAACCTGCACTATCCCTAAAGAACCTTTAAAAAAATATTTTTTAACTTTAAAGAACCCTTTGTCCCAAGGAAAGGTTCAATTGATGGAGCAAACTTCTTTATAGAACCATAGAAGCCAATAAAGAACCAGTCATTTCTCAAATAAATAAACAAAATGTCATATAAACATATTTTATTTCAGAGATGGTTTCTCTAAAATGTCCCCCTGAACTATCAAAAAATGTGAAAGCCAAACAAGCTCAAATGTCTCATTAATGTGAAAGGAAGCTACAATTTTAATGTTCTAATAAATTGTTTGTGGTTTAAAAGTGAAATACTGTAATAAAGGCTGCTTAAACCAAATGAATGATAATTTCAGGTTGAAAGGGTACATAAAACTGATTTATATAAAAAATTATATAACACTGTCACAAATGCTAGGTGCAGAAGATTGCACTAAACCATTACTTTGGATAAAAATACTTACAATTTCCTCAGTTCGCAACACACTTCTCTTCTGCACTGTGGTCGCAGAAGAAGACAGCACTTCCTGCTCTTGAGGAGAGAGTATTACAGGGGTGGTGCCAGTGCCAGTTTTCATGTCATTCAGTCCCACCTCAGATATGGCAGAACACACTTTCAGATATGCCTGACCCGGACCAGGCAGACCGTCATCAAAGAGATCTAATTAATCGGATACAAATATGGAAGTTGTTCATTCTTTTGATCATCATAGCACAAATATTTCACAATCATATAGGCTACATCCATCCATGCATCCACCCTCAAAACATTTTTTTTAAATATATCTTAAAATGTAAGTTATTCCTTTGCTGAATTTTCAGCATCATTAGTGTCACATGATCCTTCAGAAATCATTCTGATGATTTAATGCTTACATTTTATGTTTTAAGAAACATAACAATTATTATCAATATTGAAACTTGCATAATATTTTTGTGGAAACAGTGATACATTCAATTGTTTGGTTTTAAGTTATTTTTTTTTAAAAGATAGAAAAGTAATACTTTTATTCAGCAAGAATGTGTTAATTTGATCAATTTTATTTATTTTTTCTTCTTTCAAATAAGTTTTTATATATATTGGCGTCTTGCTTACAAGGCTAAGAATCTTGAAACAAAAGAAGACCTAGATTAATTACTCTAGTAGTCATAGTCAATGATCATAGTCAATGCCATGTTGTCTATTTTAACAATCTGCAATCAGTTTATTTTAATATTATAATTTAATTACTGTAGCTGCCCCAAGTGTAACCATTCTGCACAAAGAGATAAGGAGTGCTTATTGTGTTCATCCTTGCTCATACTGTTGTACTGAAGTACTAAAGGGATTCAGCCATCGCCATGGCAACAAGAGACCTACATGAATGAATTGCACACCAACAGCAGACTCGCAACACTTTCCAGTCCTTTTGGGAAGGACATCTGATATGAAGGTTTTGATGTGTTAAAACTGGGGTGTCTAAGGTCAAATTAGACAGTTAACTTAGATATGATGACATGATAGGCATATTGTGACACAAATACAGATTTGTGTTTTTTCAAAACCTTTTAAAAATGCCTCGAAGTATGAGCTCAGTCCATTCTCACCAAGGTTGCCAGTTTTCTCTGATGGGAAGCTTTCCTCTGAAGAGTTTTCTGAGGGGATGCTCTGGATGGAGGACAGGGGGATGTCTGTGTCTGTGCTTGCCAGCCAAGTGGACTCTGTCTCTTTGGTCCAGCTCTCCATATATCTTGGCTCCAACACATCTGTCCTGGAGCCTCCACAACCCATTACTGTATGTCAAAGGCAAATCCACACCTACACAGCCTTGGATTCTAGGTCCATTGGAATACCTCCCGAAAGGCAAATGGAAAAATGGTGTTCATTGCACGAGTCATTGGCATCTTCTTTCAAGCCATAAATGTTACGTTATTTGGCATCAACCACCCATTTAATTTTGTTGCAAAAATCAGTAGTCTTCCGCTGCAGGTGACAGGTCATGCAAACATGGAGATCTGGGACTAATTCTGTGGAAGAAAAAAAAAAAATAGGCTAGCCAGTTATGTTGTGATCCTAATCCTTTAACGTAATATTTCAATGTTAAAGTAATAGAATAAAGGAATTGCACTTTATTTTACAGTGTCTTTAATTGTTACATATGTTGCATGTAGGCTAGTAATAACAGTAAATTATGCATAATTGCATGCAACTAACCCTCAACCAAACCCTAATCATACCCTAACTCTTCTTATAATGATATGATTGGCTTCAGAAATTTCATGTAACACGTCATATGATCTTAATAAGTGATATTTGAATAGGAAATAAGATGTAGCCTATTATCCCGTATCCAAATTGAGTAACGTTAGTTCAGCCCTCGCAATACGCACATGTAAACAAAGACGAGTTTAAAATTGCCTCTGGTCCAAATAATAAAGAAACCAATAAAATATATTCAGAATGGATTTCTAATTTAATTTAAGCGTTGCACAGTTAGTTTCCCCCGTCATGCAATCATTAATCGATTGATATATTTTTTTTGTTGTGTCGTATATGCTGTGGTGATGGCGCGCTCCGCTCATACGAACATAATAATATGCAGAAATGCATTTTCCTATGCGGTAGGCAAAAATGTGTTCAGTCCTTCAAATGTGCTGAATGCCTTGCTTGTGGTCTTTCAGGCGACAAAGATGTTGACATTACCTTAAGTCGACAGAATCAGAGTCAAGAGTCGAATAGTTTTCTTCGGTATCCGTTCACAGTATTTTTTACTCTTTTCAAAACACAATTTCCAAAAGGAGGTCTACCGCGACGGAAAATAACCCAAACACTCAATGATGATGACACCCCCCATCTCTCTCTCTCTCTCTCTCTCTCTCTCTCTCTCTCTCTCTCTCTCTCTCTCTCTCTCTCTCTCTCTCTCCTGGTGTGAATGACGCTGACCCTCCCCTTTTTGGTGGTCTATGTGTGGTACGAAGTGATTTTGGATATTTCATGCCACTTAAAAATCCACCCGTTGACCCGTGCAGCTTAAATGTGACACTTGTGATATTCCTCCTTCCTCTCTTCAGACATTCAGTGGTATGTTTGTTATGGAAGACAAAATAGTTGAGCACTTCTACAGTTTACTTCTAAAATCGGGAAGAAGATTACACATTTGCGCCATGGGTTTCCTGCTTTCCTTGGTAAGCAGCTGTTTGTTATTTGCTGCTGTTACTGTGCAGCATGAGGTCATTCCATATGAATTAATGACATTTACAGGAAATTGCACTATCAGTGAATCAACATTTGATTCTATTCCTAGGTTCTCCCTTTTTGATAATGGCAAATGCATTCCTAATGCAATTTAGATGAATAATTTGTATGACTGTATAATGTGCAACAGTGGAGGTTTCAGCTATTTTTTCATTGCTTTGTTATTTAGTAGGCTATGCAAAAAAAAAATAATAATAATAAAAAATATAGAAAGAAAAAAAAGTACATTACTGCTACTTATGCTAATGCATGCCCTATCTCTTTCAATAAAAAAAAAAAATCAAATTTTGGCCATTAAATTTTTGGCCATTAAATATTTTAAAATAATCAATTATTATAATGATGTGAATGAATAATTTAAGTTATTATATTAAACCAGCACATTAACATGATACATAAAATAATCTCATGTTCCAAATCTGTACAACTGACTTTCTTCTATGGGGCGGAATATTTTATTTTATTATTTTTTTTTTTTCCCATTCAGACAAAAGGAGTCAATGGAAACCAAAACTGTTTGGTTTAGATTATCTTCTTTTGTGTCATAAAGGTGTCACAAAAGTCACCAACCCAGTAACCAGAACTACACCTGCACAGCATCCTTTCTGGTTCCCACCTGCACTCAGTCAGCCATCATCATCACACCTGCTACAGTTAATCACTTATCACCCATGCACTGGATAATTATCTCTCTACATAATCAGTCACGCTCCTCATCACAGTTGTCTTGTCTCGTTGTTCAACACTGAACTTCAACCTGATTACTTACCTTTGGCTTACCTACTCATGCATCTTACTGTCCCATCCTTCATCTTCTTTGTATCCTCGTCTGCCTGACTTCAGTCCTTTTTCCTTCAGTCCTGACTTAGTCATTTCTCATCTCAACCTGCAACAGAAAAGACCTGTCACTCATGCCAGTACCACTATAACAATCTGGTATCCAGAGAGTCGCCTGATAACTTCATGTGTGTTATTCAATAAACTCAGTTCAGATGTTACCAGTGTCTGCACTCTTCTGTTCCATGACAATAGGTTTGGAACAAAACCGGCAACTGGCTTCCCGCTTTATTGAAGCATGGTCAAAATGCTTCCTAGGCGTCATTTAGAATAGATGACGCCTTGGGATGAGAATGGGCTGGCTTTTAAGCCCCATGTTGGTGTAAGGACCCCCTGGCTCCACCTCAGGCCTCTGAACACATGATTCCACTTTTGATCCATTGGATCCACCTTGGCTCCATGTTCCTTCGTTTCCACCGTGGACAGTCATCCCACTGGCTCCGCCGGGCTCCCTCATCCCTCTGGCTCGTCCCTCGTCCCTTCCAGGCCTCTGGCTATGCCTCAGATTTCCGCCCCTTTGGTGCAATCGGGCTCCAATTTCCCTCTGGCTCTGCTATTGTCATCTGCCGCTAAGCTCCGCCACATTCTTCTTCTCTGCCTCGGTCCCATGAGCCGACAGCTCTGCCTTGGCCCTCCAGACATGCAGTGTCACTCTGTGTTTTCGGCCCCTCGGCTCAGCCCAGGTCTCCAGCTCTCACGGCTCAACCTCTGTTGTAAGTCCCCTTTGTTCCACATAGACACACACCAGAACTCCTCCCTCTGCTGGTTCCACCTTGGACTTTCTGCCCCATGGGTCTGATGTGGGTTGCTCCCTGGCTCCTCCCTCCATTTTTGCTGGGTCTTCCTCCAGGTCCTTAACTAGGTTACTCTGCTGACTCGGACTCCCCTGTGGGCTCTTTCTCCTGTTGCCTCAAGAACTCTTTTTCCCACTCCTCCATAGACTCTTCCTCCTGTCCCTCCTCCAATTGACCTTTTTTCCTGCCCCCTTTTATGAGACTAATAATAAAATGGCCACGTCTCCCAGCTCCTTCATCTTCCTTTGCCCGCCCTTGACAAAAATGAGGGACAGAAAATAAGACATTAAAATAAGAAAATAAGAATTTGGCAACTGACAGTGTTTTCCTTCACAGTACAGTAGACAAAGAGAAAATAAAAAAGACAAAAAGCTAAGATGTGTCCAGTTTTATTACAATAGCAACAACCATTACAAACTATCAGTCATTTCTGGTTGCCCATATCTCTACATGAAGTGAGACTATATGTATGACTATGCAAGAATATGTATGTTTGAATGCACTTTGTAAAAATAATTTCTAAAAATGATATCCCCTATGACCCGATATGCTTTTAAAATGATTGTGTAAAGTAGAGAACTAAAAGATAAAAATTAGCTACAGTGTTTTGTCATCAAACATCTATCTGGCTACGCCTCAGCTTTCCTCTCCTTTGGCGCAATCGGGCTCCAATTTCCCTCTGGCTCCACCATTGTCTTCTGCCGCTAAGCTCCACCACGGTCTTCCTCTCTGCCTCGGTCCCAAGTGCCTCGGTGAAGTTATAAGGGGATTTATTGTGTTGTTATTGCCTCTTCACAATGACTTGTTTGATTTAGTCGTCAGATGTAAGTCACTTTGGATAAAAGCATCTGCTAAATGACTAAATGTAAATGTAAATGTCTAAAAGTATTACATATCTCAAATCATTGAATGTGCTTAAAAACTGACCTAGACATCTGTGAATAATAAAAGGCAAAATGTTGTAAACCATTTATTAATCACTGTAACCTGCAACACTAAAATATGCCATAAAATGCTGATGGGAAGCAATTTAATTGGGTTTTAAAATTAACTGAGCAAAGCAGTTCTGAGTCCTGGTTATTTTAAGCTTTTTTCACCAGATGGGGGCAGTGCAGACATTGTTATAAGATCCAAATATTAGAAGTTCTCTATAGTTAGTTTATATTGCTCAAGTAACATTACTTATACTGTATATCTTGTTGAAAACATGGTGCTTCTTATTGTTGTTACAATTGTGATGCATTGCTTTAAGGATTCTTTGAATAGAACATTTAAAATAACAGAATTAGAAATAGACATGTTTGGTAGCAAGTCTTTACTGATTTTTGACCAATTTAATGCTCATTGATTAAAAGTATGAATTCTTAAAAAAAACAAAAAAAAAAACGTACTGACTCATGTTAAAAGCCATGAACAAGATTTGCTACTTGTTGAAGTTATAAGGGGAGGGGTATTCTAATACTAGAAAGTGCTTGATTGGACAAAATTCTGTGTGGTGCAGTATGAGTCATCATTTTTTTTTTTTTTTTTGGATCAATTACCTAGAAGAAAAAGACTGAATTGTAAATATCCATAGCTACTTTTTTTTTTTTTTTCAAAATTTAGAAGTGCACAAGCCACTAAACTCTCATTTTGGTGTAATGGGGTCTTTAATAGCAGAAAATCATTACTCAAGCTCATATCTACTTCCACAGGCTTCTTGTATTGTATTTTCTTGACTTGTTGTTGGCTTGTTGTTATCCCTCCAAATGCAGCTCCCTCTTTTCAAAGCACTTGCATTGCCTTGCAGTGGTGCAGTTGACTTAGAAATGAATAAAAGGAAACTTCTAGCTAAACGAAAGAGCAAACACGGCATTTTAAACAAGCTCTCTCTTGTTTTTTTCATCAGGCCAGAACTGTTACTGTTTCCCCAATAACAGTTGCCCACTTTATATGGAGTGAGAGTAACTTTAGTTGCCCACCCTATATTTTGCTTTGTCAAGGTCCCCGTGTCAGCTAAGATTCCCATCAAGACTAACGTCTACTGGCAGAATATACTCCACTCTTCTGAGCCCACAATTTTTCGCTCAGTCGAGCCAAGCTCAGTCCACACAACGCTGGGAGTTAAATCCACCTCATCCATCACAGCCAGACCTGATGCAGTCGGCAGTGGGCACACACACACACACATAAGATATATGAGGAGGAACCAAACTAAATTATTTCATGGCCCTAAAACAGGATTAGATGTGAACAGTCTTTTGCGATATCAGTCAATATCGGTCCTTGTCTGATTTTTTTTTTTATGTATTAGCATTGGTAGATAGATATTGAATATTTAATTGTGAACACTCCTTTTCTCTAATTACATTTTAGATTATTTTGACCATCATCTAAGTCAATATTTTAAAACACTATTTAAAACACAACATCAGTGTTTTGATTAACTTTTAAATGTTTAAATATGTTTAAATAAATGTTTAAATGTAGCATTTAAATAATTAATTTTAGTGTATTTATTGACTCATTTTTTTCAGTGTATTCTTTTTATTTTATTTATGCATAGAATGTTTAAATCTATTTATCAGTTGATTTGTCGGTTATCAATAATTATTGGCTTATCGATATCGGCCAGAATTGCCTCCCTAACATTGTTACTTAATTACAAAAAAAAAAAAAAAAAAAAAAAAAAAACAAGGTGCAACAACAGGTTACTTTATTTTGACAAAAGGGGAACTTATTTTTCACTATTCATTTGGGCACATGACAAATGAATAGATGTGCTTTGTACCTTTCAGCACATGTAAATCAGCAGTCCTCTGAAGCATCCGTATGTGGTTATATTCCAGCCAGAGTCTAGGGAAGACTAATCAATAGAATTCATTAAACTATGATGGCCTCTTGTTGATAGACCTTTCGTCTGTTCATTTTGCTACAGTAAATGAAATGTGGCAGCTTATTTAAAAATGCTGACCCCTGCGCTGACTAAGGATTTGAGCAGAATAAAAGGACCTGGCATAAAAAAATAATGTTTAACTTAAAGAGCTCAAGCATATTAGCATAATAAGAGCTCACATGTTGACAGAAGGAAGCAGCCTGTGGATGTCAACTAGCCAGCTGGCCCTTCCTGATATTTCTGGAACATTCAGATTTTTTGCTCGACAGGCATAACGTTTTTTTGGCTTTTGGATTCTCTGCTTTTTGCCGCTTCATTCTCTAACAGACGAGTCCGGGAATGTTCCAGATTGAACACAATAGCTTGTTAAGCAACGGTGAAAGGACAGTCTGTTTCCATTCGCTTCATTTGAGGAAACAAAACTAACTAAATGTGCTTGCAGATTTGTCTTGGCATGAGGTCCTTGTCATGACAGTATTGGTTTAGCTCTCTTTGTGCTTTAGCAAGAAGCATATAATCCTTAGATGCACAGTTAAAATGAGTCTGCAATAGCGCGTTGTGTCATGTACGCGTTGTTTGGTAAATACTAATGAAGCACATTCTTTCCCCCTGATTAGTCATATAATTTTTGTATGTTTTTGGGCCTATTTTGTTGTATAGACGTAGATGTAGTACTGGGAGATGAAACCTGGAATCAGCAGTGACAAATACGTTCATCCAGTGTGATGAGAAAGATCTCTCTTTTGTATGATAAATTAACCTATAAATGGCAGTATATGTCCTACAGCTTGAAATCAGTCTTTCTGATGCATTGAATGTATTGCATTACATGTATTGAAGCATGTGTGAATTAAAAAGAGCAAAATGCATGACTATAAGTAGTGTGCTGCAGGGCATTCACATCATGCTGGATAAATGGAGAAGAGTAGCAGCTAACACATTTGAGTCCTTAATGGACAGCATAGCATCCAGAATGACAACTCATTCATCATGTTCTTTAGACTATTTAAAATTTTCTTCAACTTATTTTTTTTCATTGCAGGGGATCCTATTCAACCAGACGTTGTAGCCTACCACTCTAAAAAAAAAGGGTTCTTCAGTCGTTCTTTGCGGTGGTCATGGTGCATCATAGCACCACTACCATAAAGAACCTAAGCCCAGTTTGGTTCTTCTGCGGTTCTTCAGTGGCTCTTCAGTGGTTCTCTGTGGTAGTTAATGTGCTCTATGGCACCTCTTAAGTGCTATATGGCACTTGAAGTGGTTCCCTTATGATTACAAGCCAATGAACCACTTTTAGTGCTATTTAGCACCTTTTTTTTAGAGTGTACCTGAATTCAGAAAGGTAGGTTTTGGGAATAAGCTGTGCTCTTGCAAAACTGCAGTTGTTGCTGTAATTTTAATTACAAGGTCGTGGAAAAATTGTAGTCCTGGGAGCCAAAGTGTGATTGATACATGTTTATTGTTTCAATTTCATCATTATGTTTTAGTGGTGTTGGAGCTCTATTTTACCCATAGCTTAATGAAACTAAAAACAAAACAAAGCATTGCATTGTCTTGAGTACACAACTAAAACATGGACGGATATTTAATTGCTCTAATAACAATAAGTTTAGCTCTGATGTTAGTGGTTTCTTTAACTTTTACCAGAATATTATGTAATCGGTCACACATTTCATCCGTGGATTTTTATTTTATTTTTATTTTTTACATCCATACAATGAATGTCAATGGGGTCCAAAAATGTCAAGGTAAAAAAAAAGGACTTAACAATTTAATAAAGTAATCTCTACATCTTAAGTGAAATATTCACTTTCAGATCAAATCAAATCCTTGATCAAGTTATATAAAGAGCTCAACTAATTTGGACCCCAATGACTTTCATATTATGGACCTGAAACATTCTTCTTCTTCTTCTTAAAAAAACCCTATATATAATGTTTGTAAAAACGAAAATCATGTTTAGATGAGATTAAGTAAATGACAGTATTTGCATTTTACATTTTCAAATTACAAAAGTCAAGCAAAAGTATTTAAGAGAGAGAGTATTGTTTGTTTCACTGTGCTCTTCAGGTGTTTTTACTATTTTGCTGTTAAATGCTTGACCAAACTAGAACAGACAGGCAAGCTGACGACAGCAGCACTCCAGTTAACTAACCTCCTCCTCCACAATAGCTTCAGCACAAGCTTTTTTTTCATCTTGTTTTGGCTGCAAACTTTAGAAAATGTTGTACGTTCTTGCATTTGCATCCATGGATGATGTTTTGCATACAAAAAAAAAAAAAACTAGGGCCAGATAGTGATATAGGGAGAGACTGAAAATGAAAGAATAGAGAGCAAGTTCTCACCCTTCAGTAAAGAAGGGAAAGTCCATTCTCTGATGAGTCGGCCATGGCTGACGGGTGAATGATCCTCACTAAACTTGATATGCCGGGTCATCAGTGAGATCTGACAGACACAAATGATTTAATGCTCATGAGGAGAATGGTGAAACGCGTCTTCTATTTGCCCTTTATCATCTCAGCCTGAGAGTTTACTACAACTTTGGTTCAAGTCAGTGCTGATTTATGGGAAATTTGGAATGTACAGTTCTCTGCTTATAGATATAGGAAGAGAAGAAATCCAGTGACAAAATCACTCAAAATAAAATCTCTTAAAACACACCTTTCACACTCTCAATTGTTTAATTTATCTACAAATGATAGAATTTACATGAGAACTGTGTCATCATAGTTTCACTCATTCTATTGCACACTGTGATGCAAAAGACAGAGTTTGGAAATTACAATTTGTAGTTTTCTTTGCATAAACATGACCACCTCGCTATAAGGCTAATTTCATAGTATTTTATGTATCCTAAACACATACATAAATATAAAAATGGTGTTAATATTTTCACACTTTTTGCATAATTTGATTTGGAAATGATGCACAAAAATATCCTGCTCAAATGATTTTAACCTTGATTTGTCTCTTTACATGTCAATCTTCACAAATTATGCGTGCCGGAAATTATGCCACAACTGCGGAACAACCATTTATGAACAATACAATACATAAAAGCTATTTGAAAAGTGCCAAGATTAAAAATGTATTTTTTTTTTAGCTTGAATAGAAATTAATCCCTGGGATTTAAAAAAGACAAATGGTGAACAATCATTCATTGTTTGTTTGTTTGTTTTTTCCCTCATACAAATGACCAGACTTAGAGACAAGTACTACAAGAAACAAATATATTTCTGAAAAGGAAAGAAATGCATTACTGCATATGCACCAAAGTCTATTACACTTGTGTAACATTTCAGGGCCTCAAGCTTTAAACCACACACATTGTTGGGATGCAGATGTTGATGCAGATGTTGGGATTGCAAAACAGTGTCCTATCCTTTTAAAAATATGTTTCCCTTTGAAGAATTAGAAAGAACAGATGAACTTTTAGTTGTTTTAGTAACTATTTGTTTTAGTTCATTTACTCTACTACATCACTCATTTGGATTTAAAAATGATTCTAGTCGTAAAACAATACTGGACATGGCACATAGCACAAAAATCAATACAAACAATATGTCCTGCTTCTTTATCCATTTCCTTTATGTTCAAGAGAACGGATGGTGTGCTTATGCAAGTAGTCCAGACTTGGTCAGCATTGAACTTATTCCAACATCGCGCATAAATAACTGAATATGCACTCAGCTCATAAACCGTAAACAAAGTTGATTTCCAGGAAACGTCACTCTTAGTCAGCCAATGACGACGAGGTATAAAACAGAGCGCAATAGTCCATTTAGACATCCTGCAGTCCAGTGCTGCCATTTACATAGCCTGTAAGTAACTCAGTGAGACACACAGTAGATGATTGGATGCCCTCCATTTCAGCAGCACCACTGCCATTCTAAAGCAATATTTAAAACAATGAGTCTTTTAGGTGGTTTTTATAAAATGAAAATGTGGAAATTATATTGTTCTACCTTCTATATTCTCTCCTGATTCATTGTTGTTTTCTTTGCAGACTTACATTCTTGTTGTTTGTATTCTTACTGCTTAAAGGTACAAATGTTTCTAGTTTAGCTGGCATTGTGCATGTCTTTGAGAAGAACTTTCCAAAACGGTAATTACTTTCCAGCTGAAGCTTTGCAGGCCTTGTGGGAATTTCTACTTCTGGAGGAGATTTGTTGAGACTTAAGACAGCAGGTCTGGACAAGTTTTCAGTTTCTCCGGTAAAAATAAAATGCAGGAAACAGGAACATTTGGGATTGGGATTAGGGAGATTTAATGTCATAAAACATCAGATCTGATTAGCACAAAGAGCTTCATCAGAATAAGAGACAAAAAAGAGATAATTTTTTATTATTATTGTTATTATTATTATTACAGAACACATTTTGAAGTAAGGATAAAAGCATACAGCTATGCCCAGATGGAAATATTTGTATATCATGGATACTGTTCATTTACTGCACATTATCATGCATAATTTAATGTCTGTTAAATAAATAAATACATAAACAAAGAGAACTGGGACTCACCAATTAGAATCAAGAATTCTAGGGAGACGTGTAATAATAATAATTAAAAATGAATAAATCAAAGTCTTCAAGAAAGCTTGGACCGAGAAATAAGTTTGTATGTTAGCACAGAATAACCATATAAAATGAAGTTATCTCTTTTTCAAATGCATGCCACTTGGTGGCAACAGTAACACATTTTGTAGACAGTGAACAGTTCAACCCCTCAGTTTAATCAGTTCTATTTACTGCATAGTCTCATATAACAGTAATTCCCTTCTTTTCACAAATAGGGGAAACAACTATAACATATCTTCTTGCTTCAATGAGCAATATGCAATTCTCTTGCTGTCCAGATCATTCATTTTGCAGTTCATTCTACATTCATATAAGACATTTTGTAAAGTAAATAAAAACATTAGTGTATGTTTTACAGGAAAATACTATTTGTTCCAAAATTTCATATTTAATGCAGTGTTACTTGCCATTTCTTTGTAATCATTTGTCAAATTAATTTTGTTTTGTTTCAAAGGTATTTTTTTTCCATGCACTTGTGAGATATAGTGTATGGAATACAGATTCTGGAATCAGATTCTGTACAATTTCCCTAATAAAATAGAGTGACAATAAGACATTTGTGACAATGATCATGTGACTCTTTGTGCATGCAGTTAATAAAGCTTGAGTGATCCTGTCATTAAGGCAAAATAGGGACAAACCAAGACATTCTCAAATTCATGTTAATTTTCCAAAAAAACTCACAACATTTTATTCAAATTATTATACTAATGCAATTTATAATTGTTATTATTTTATTTTTGTTCATTATTTAACACATTTTAACCAGAATTTATAATAACTCCTCACTTTTCAGGCAGAAATTAATAACGTAACTAATAATCTCTAGTTATAGGTTTTCACAAATTTAATCAACCTCAGATTTACAATCACAACGTAAGCTCAGTTTAATATGCTATTAATGAGAATCTGACTTTTGACATGTCTCTCCACACTCATTAGCATAAAATGTGCCAAAATGTATCAGATATTTTCCTCTAATACATCTAATGGGATAAATATAGTTTTATAGTATAGTATTTATATAGTATTTATTAATACTATAGTATTTATGTATTTATTTACTACAGAATACTATAGTAAAGACTGTGTTGATTTATTTATATAGTATTTATTAAGCTCAGCATGATTCCGTTGTGTTTGTGCCACAGTATATAAACACCGACCACAAATTGTTAAGGTTAAAAAAAGTGTAATATTTATGTAATGGATATTATGCAGTCATGGCCTCCGAAACCATCTTGCAGGACTTTGGCTTTGATTACAGCAAGGCCATGTACAAACGACCTTCATTTATGCAAGGGAGAGTGAAAGAGCATCTCTGCTCACTTATGGGCTCACAGTGATTAAAGTAATCCGTTTTCTAAATGTTAGTTATATAAACAACATTTAAACTGCTATACCCTACGCTGAAGAGTTTCAAGAGTGCTCTTGAGGACGGATTTGTCTTCCAACGCATTCTCACCCCAAGGCGTCACCTTTGACCATGCTTCAATATTTGACGTTTTAGGCGCCCTTTAGCGTCACTTACATGACGCGATCCTACGGCGTCATCTAACTGACGCTAGAGGAAAGCGTCAGTTAGAGGACGCGGTTAGGTTTAGGTGTGGGGTGGGGGTAGGGTACACGCGATCCTAGGGCGTCATCTAACTGACGCTAAAGGGCGCCTAAAGCGTCAGATATTGAAGCATGTCCAAATGCTTCCCAAGGCGTCAGTTAGGTGACGCCTTGGGAGTGAGAATGGGCTGTGTCTTCCTGTTCACTGCTTCTTTGAAACTAATGTGTAATGGTTCCCTAATGACTGCCAGCGCCAAAATATGTTAAATGGACAGAGACAATTACAGGAGTGAAAAGGCGAATGCAAATGAGGTAACATATAAGGCTAGTGCCTTATCAAAGCAAGTATAAACAGCCTATAGATTTGTGTGTCATGTTCCAAGCGCATATATTGCATATAGCATATTTCCAAATGTGATTGCTGTGACTGAAATGTGACAAGTTCATGCAAAACATGTTTACACTTTGTTTGCGAACGCTTGCAGCAAATGTACCGTGGCAACTAAATAAAGAAACATAAATCTAATTTGTCATCTGGCTGAATATTTAGATTCAGACAGTAAATAGAGATGGTAATGAATGTGACTGAACACCAAGGGGGTAAAAGATGTTTGTGACTTGTTGAACATAGAACTCAATCAGTCTAAACAATTATAAGTATGACAAAATATTACCTATAAAACATTAGATTCATGCTCATGAAAAAGTCTGTATTTATTTTTAATGAAAGGAATTCCAAAGTCTGAAACACATTTCCCACTCATTTTTTTCAAGTGCTGATTGGCAACAATAAGCACAAGTTGATAATCAAGAACCTGTCTTTACTCGCATCCTATTGAGTATGAATTGGTAAATGTAATAAGTGGCTGGTTGTAAAATTGCGCTTTCCTTTAGCGTCAGTAAGATGAAGCCGTAGGATCGCGTCATGTGATGCTAAAGGCACCTAAAACGTCAGATATTGAAGCATGGTCAAAAGGTGACGCCTTGGGGTGAGAATGTGTTGCAAGTTAACAAGCTTGAGGTGAAACTGTTACGGAATTCAGAAACCTTGAAAGAAAGCCAAGACTCAGAACAAAGATTCAGAACTACCTCTGGTTGATCTGGTGGATAAATGTTGAAAAGACAGTCTGTCTCGTGAACTCCAGCAGCCAACATGAAAGGCAGAACAGTGCAGGCACAGGACATCCCTGAGGCAATGGATACCCACCCTCACCCTCTCACTGTTTAAGTCATAGACCTTAGTCAGGGTAGCGCCGTATTTAATTTTTGACAATGAAACAATGCTGTGAGGGATAGGGATTACATTTCAATGTACCCTCTGTTGTTTGACAACACACCAATAGTTAAAAAAAAACTGTCAGTAGGCAAAAACGAAAAAACAAAAAGTTGCGAGTAGTGAAAATTACATGATCCACAATGTTTTTACAGTTTATACATATCACTCAGCCTCATTTCATCCAAGTTAAATTCACTATGGTGTCTGATGCCTGATTAAGGTCATAAGGACTGTAAAATAGAAATTGAGGCATCAATGTGCCATATGTGAATAAATGTGTCTGGTGGCAAGATTGTTCAGACTGATTCATGTGTTTTTAAAGGCAGATTCTAAATGGACATTATTTATCATCCGTAGATTTAGAGCCTATAAAGTGCCAGACGTAGCACTTCTATGAAACTCAATGCAGAACTCAATACACTTATTCTGCTTCCATGTGTGGAATGTAAATGGGTCAAAGATAAATCATCCAGAGCTAGTTTTGGAAAGTTATCTAGCTACACTATATACAATTAATGATGTGTGTAACCAAGTGCAAGCATTTAACTTTTGTGTGTCTGTCTGAATTAAAGTATTAATTAAATGAACAATGTGATCTTTCATTTCTAATGCTGTTATAAACAAGGGTGTGTTTTAATTCCACAGTTAATTAAGTTGAAATCCTTAATTAAACAAAGCAGCCAATTATGACTGTAACACATTTTAAATGTCAGTAATTAGACGATGGCCACTAGCACATAATTTCATGTATGAGCTAATGCGGTGCTAATAGTTTATGGTAACATGCTAATGTACTGTATGGAACTGGATAACTATTCTGAATGATCTGATCCAATCTGACTTTTGACCTGTGATGCTGCCTTAATCATAATCATACACACTGCTTCATCCATTGGCTATAGGAGACTTAACTAATGCAATTTCCAGTCTTAAAGGTGACTTTTTTGTTTTTTGCTTAATGCAAGTTTGCAATTTTGGAGTACACAAACATAGTATGCAGCACAACTGTTAACTTTTCAACATTGATAATGATAATAAATGTTTCTTGAGCATCAAATCAATGTTTCTGAAGGATCATGTGACACTGAAGATTGGAGTAAATGATACTGAAAATTCAAGATGAATGAATTACATTTTAAACCATTATAAAATAGAAAACTGTTATTTTAAATTGTTTAATTAAATGCATTCAGTGCAATCGTGTGCATTTTACATTGGAAATTCTTTTGACTATATTCATTTTGTTCATTGCCATTCACAGCACACAAAGAAAACATTGCCGACAATTTTAAGAAAATGTAGTAAAAATATGATGGTTAGAATGTAAATATAAAAGCTAAAGACAGTGAACGTAACTAAAGAACTGTAAGACTGGACCTCTGAAATGCATCTTGGGACTTTATAGTGATAAACTATCTTGCTGGTTACAGCATCACAAACCTTTTTCAGCTGACGCACACTTCGCTTGGTGTTTATAGTCCAGTGAGGAAATCCGTCCAAACCACTATCTGTTATCAGGCAGTGGAATGCTTCCATCTTAATGGCTTTAGATTAATGGAGCTCGCAGAGTCTGCCAATGGACAGGGAGCTGCGCTGAGTTCTAGCGCCTAAAAAGCACAGATCTAGAGTGCACATAAATCATGGTGACCTGTTGGACTGACAGAAAAAGTAAGCATACTTATAATTCTAAACAAAAATCGTGTGGAAATGAGTGAGACAAACACTTTTCTGAGGTTTCCATTGTTTAGAAGAAAAACGCCCATATATGAACAATATTTTTTCTGTATCTTTTTATAAAAAGAGGCCATTCGAATACTTGCACAATAACTTTATGAAATGAGCCTGTGATATTGCTGATACACTTCTACAGTATTAGTAGTCTCATCACAATTTGCTCTCTTGCACAGATATTAACATTTGAGCAGTCTCTTTTAGATTCTTGCTTGAAATTACTTTTGAAGTTATAAATTATGCCTCAAGTTAATTGAATGAGCATTTTAGACACACTTGTAGCAAACGCCTGCAATCGACATTCTAAGTGAAAAGAAGAAGTCTCTTATTAATTTATGTGCTTGTTACTAGCTGTTCCATCATCTCTCTCTCTCTCTCTCTCTCTCTCTCTCTCTCTCTCTCTCTCTCTCTCTCTCTCTATATATATATATATATATATATATATAATTTGATATTCCATAGACTTTCATAATTCACACATAAAAAAAAGAAATTCTGCCATTTCAAACTAAGAGTTTTAGCAAAAACTTAAAACACCAACCGAACAACTGATTTGTTACTAACTGCACTTTTAACTGACCCGTATGTGGTTAAAATAAACGATTTTTTTGTTGATGAGCCTCTGGAAACAATAATAGAATAAAAACACAGCCATGCGTCATGGGTCTGCGTAATGCCGGTCCTGCTGTTGAAGTAATGGTTATCAAATCAAAGCTCACTAAGGCTCAGCAAGTGTAATTACACCTCAGGATGAGTTACCCTGCTGCCATGAGTCATGCTGAGAAGTCGAGCATCCAGACTTAATTTGTTTATTAAAAATCTAGTTAAAAAAGTCATTATGGTACTAGTCAGAAATAATCTAATAGGATGGTCATTAACTGAAGGGCTCAGGCCTATACTGAGTCAACATTCAGTTTTAATGGCTTGAACTCAATAAAATCTACTGTGACGAGAAATCACAATTCATGCACGAGTGGTTATAAAATGGCTAGTGCAGTGCTGTAAAGGTCTAAATAAAAAGGCAAAAGCCATCCAGTCCACAAGCTTTTCATCCTGGGTTATTTAAACCCTGCGGTAAGGTCATAAAAATAGATCATTATAAAAAAAGACAATCATTTTTAAAAGCGGGGGAGGGGTAAGTGGAATCTTACAGTGAGTTTTTAATAGTCAACAAATCATGAAATTGGTCATTGCTTTCCTCATTAAATATTCATGATCTTTATACACTCAGAAGGCTGGATCCTACGTAGGCTGCAAATCTCGGCAGCCATGTCATCAAACATTGCTGAAGGCCATTTCAAAGGATCGTTGAAAGGCAGCCTTCGTTTCTGTCACGATGCACACACACAGGAAAAGACAGATCCAAGTATAGTTATTTATTTGGGCAATCCGTATTCACAACCAGTCCAGGCAAAGGTTAAAAATCCAACAAGGCAATCCAAAACACAAGAAACAAATAAGAATCGGGCAGATACAGACATCGGAGGTGGTGACATAAAACAAGGACTCCATGACAAACACTGAAACAGACAGGGTATCGTCATTTTGTGTCATCGGAGTATTTTGCGGCCAGAGGCTAAAGACTACACTCAGTATTAGGGGCTGTTCCGCATGTTTTCAACCCGCCCATGGTGGGATCTCACTTACAGAATGTACACATATTGTAAAGGCCATTGCACACCGTGTCCGAAATTCGCATCCGAAATTTTCGCACGTAAAAAAAAAATTGACTTCAAGTTATGTCAATCACGCTTGCACACCGCCTCCGAAACTTTCGTCCGTCATAAAAAAATTCGGATCGGGTTCGATTTTCTGCGTTTTTCGCATCCACAGCCAGCATTTTGAGAGGTTTTTTGACAATTCAGGGCCGGCTGGAGCTCGTTCCGCACATTGCACATATGCGCAGTGCTTTCAGTTTCAGTTTTCAATTCGATTCAATTCAATTCGAAGTGTTTATGTTCTCTTCTCTCGATTGGATTATAAACCTCCCATTTCAATCAGAAATTTCGGATCGATTAAAAGGTGTGATTGAGCAGCCAATGTAATATTTGAGCATAATATATAACAGCCTATATATACAGCTGTTCTGACTGCCCACCAGACCGTGTGTGTGTGTGTCCATACCTTAGATATACTGCCAGTCTCTGTTCAGAATCGATTGGTTCACGGAAATTGGTGGTCTTGTATTTAAAATGTGGCTCCAGCATCAAACTTTTCCATTGACATTCTGAAGTAAATTTTGAATCGCAACTCCTTGATAAGGAGGTGCTTCCTCTCGCCGCAATTTCAGGATTGGATGGACGCAAACTAAATATTTTCTCTTTCTTCTCTTTTCAATAAGAGAGAGGGCAACAAAATCATACTCACTGCTTGACGAATTCATTTTGTATTTTTGCATTTTTTCCCCCGCAAAGGTCTAATAAATACGCATCAGACTCAGTGTGCAAGGTTTCGAATTTTTAGGCTGACGAACACGAAAAAACACATACGAAAATTTCGCACTCAGTGTGCAAGGGCCTTAAGTCATCTTTTTTTGGATTACTCTGTGGAGAAAGCTGAGTAGGGGAGCGCAGGGCACAACGTACGCACATGCTAGCATGACGAAACTTGGTGTATTTACTAGTTGCCATTTCAACACTATATAGAGAAAAAATCTTTTTAAGATATCACTGAAAATTTATTTAACCATAGCAAAAGTACATTTCTAACTTAAGTTAATTTTTCATCTCTATTTTTTCTGTTTATTTAAAATTAGACAGTCAACATTCACTGACTACGTTTACATGCAGACAATTTTCGGGTTATGGTCAGGTTAAGGTCACTATTCGGGTTTCTGAAACATTAGGAATAACCCGTTTACATGTGTGAGCAGAGAGAGTTTCTCCATGGAATTGCAATATCCCGATGTAAACGGCGACGCACGGTTAGCGTCTAGAAGTACGGACAACCATTTCTGATTCTTCTTCCTGTATCCAAAGACAACAACAGCAGCAGCAGCACACGGATAATGAATATTTCGGGGCAGATAGCGATAATTTTTTCTTGCCCTTTGATGCTGGTAATGTTACTGAGCTCACTCCAAAAGTATGCTGTGCTGTGTCTCGCCATGTTTACTTCCGGTATACTGCACACGGATTTTTGTATGCGCCGAGAAGTTTCTCTACTCAAAAGACCAAGATTCCTTGCGAATAGAACATGCGCAGAACACAAATCACTATGGGGATATGCCGATATGCGTTTATATGACCAAAAATTCGGGTTAGAAAAGGGGTACCCCAGGTATAACATCCTGGTTTTTAAAATCCGGGATATGAGCATATTCGGGGTTTTGCTGGTTTTTACATGGCCATTCGCGACCAGGTTATTGCTAATATCCCAGTTTCGAACGGGTTATTGGCTGCATGTAAACGTAGTCATTGTTTACTGTACATGCACACCTTTTTTTTTTAATTTAACTGAATTCATTCCGATTGGTGAAACTGAATGCAGTGTTTACATGAACGCTGAACAAGTGATCGGTTGATGTGCGTTTTAACATTGCTAAGAAAATTCTCGCTCCTCCGAGAGAGATACGAGACCGTTGCGTCTCACAGGTGTTGCTGATCGGTAATCACGCCACCGACCTCGTGCTGTTCTCCCGCGGCCCTGTCTCGTCCTGCTCGCCACAGTAAACATAACGAATGGCGACTGTAACGCAAAAGCCGAATCCCTGACATTTTGGGCGATCTCGAAATACATTTTCGGGTAGACTCATCACGGAGACTCACTAGTAGCCTAGACTTGTTGTTTAGCACTCTGCTACCAGTAGACGCGGCCTCCTAGGGTAATGAAGCAAGTGCATTCTGGGAGTTGTTGTCTTTTATCCACATAAGCAAAAAACAAACATTTTCTGGCTTTTCTCAGTCGAGAAAGTCAAAAATAATTTCACATTTCTTCTATATATATTACCCATTTTAAATACACATTCATCTTTCCAGAGGTGACGTATCCCTTTAAATCACCCACAATCCTTTGCATATATTCAAATTCACGAAAATAAAACTGAAAATGAGTGGTATTGAGTTTGTCTAAGTTTATTATGAAATGTAAGCCAAAAATAATGTTTTCAGACATAGCAGATGTTATCATCTTTTGTTTCTCTGTAAATTAATACCTTAACACTATAATGCCAATAAATGTAAGCAACTGGTATGTATGGATGGTTGACAATCACTGTACTGTATTTGTTATTTTCCCAAAATTAAAGTCTCATTCTATCGTTTAAAGCAACCACTGCATTTAGCTTTCAGACCCTGGCTATAATTTTGCATACAGACTCTTGTAAATGGCTGACATGCATGATACATCTGTGTTGACCTCTGGTTAACTCTTGTATCTAGAAGGCTGTGCATCGATGGTGGCCATGGACTGCTGTGCTGTGGAGTGTAATTCATCTTAACATACACTTACAGAGGTTAATCAGGTTAGACCGTGACTGAAAAATGATGCAACACTCTACCTATTTTAACAGTCCTGCGGATCAATGCGATCAATACTAGTGAGAGTAATGTGGGGTGATAGTTTGGACGGGTGCCTTTGAACATGTCCCCTGTGTAATACATGCAATGAACCTCTATTCAGAAGGAAACGAAATCACACCGAGTTGTGTGATTCTCATGAGCAGGTCAGTATTTTATTAGAACATGGACTTCTAATCCAAAACAGCAACTCGGATTCCTGCAAAATTATCTCTGAATCAAAGAAATGTTCTCTTATTTATGAAACATAGAAATTGATTCAGGCATCCAAGACGATGTCCGATCTACTTAATTGGGGGAATCCTGAAATCTCAAAAAAATGTGCAATGACTTTAGCAAATGGTGATTAATTTTTTTTTTTATTTATTTAGAAGATGGTACATATTCCACCATATTGCACAGTCAACTTTTTCTCATTCATATGCTCTGTCTGAAACTGCTGCCAGTGCACTACTATATTGGGTGTCCACCATTTCGTAGTGGTGTCCGAATTCTGGGTGAACAACATCCTTCCCCAGATTTGTTCATTCTTTTTTTTACAAAGTGCACTCTGATTCCACGTGTACATTCGATTTGCCAACTGACTATTTTCCATATTGAAACAAGAGGTAGGTGGTAACACCAGAGACGGCAACTATATGCAAATAAATCTATTTCTTGATAGGCAGAAACAAACTGGTTACAGACCTAGCTATTTTTCTCCAAAATCTTAAATAATCTATTTTTTTTTAAATTAATAGCACGATTTTATTTCCATTCTGTGTTTTCTCATTTATTTTCAGTGAACACATAGATTAGCTCTTTATCTTTGTCTTTATGTGTTCCTTTGGGAAGACTCTGCATGAGGCTTCTTAAGAAGTTTAAAATGAGCACAAAGAGCCCAAAGCGAGGTTAGTCCTTTCATGTCCTTCCTCTCCTCTCTCTCCAGACAGCTGCTGGCTCTGGAATTGGCAACAGCTGGTGAATAGGTCCATGACCAACTTCATCATGGAAACAACCATGCATAACCCTGATCCAGAAGATGGCTGGGAGCCTGGCAAAGTCATGCCACACAGATCTGTCTGATTCTATAGACATTTATTTATACCCTGACAGCGCTGCTGAACTGAGTTGGATTGTTAATGAAATGGAAAAAAGGTTTGGTCTCTATGGCGCTCCATCCATTTTCCCAAACTGTAGTGTCCTTTGTGGGTTGTACTGTAGAGATACATATAACATGAATCCGGCAAAAAAATACTACTAATAAAAAAAAAATAGATAATTAATATGAATTTCAGAATGTCTTCAATTTGTCCCTCTTTTGCTTTATTGACCGTAACACTCAATCTGCATGGCCTCCACAAATTAGTGTAAAACCTGATGATCATGTTCTTAAGCATCATTTGAGAAGATCCAAAGAGCATCTTCAGTTTCATTGGAAGCAAGAACATCTGACTATCTGTACAGAGTCACTTAATCATTGTCACAAATGTGCTTTAATCAGAGTGCAGATTAATTTGGTTATAATGTTTCTTTGTTTCACAGTTCAAAATTCTAAAGCTTTTTGTTTATTACTGAAGGTTTGAATTGGATTTGAATGCTGAATGCAATGCAAGGGATTGGGTTAAATGCTCTTCTCCATCAATTCATCGTCAGTCAATGAATTACCGCTGGCGTGATAAAAAAAAAAAAAAAAAAAAATCTGTTTAAAACCTGCTTTCCACAAGCAATAATAGACCTTTTTCCCAAAAAAACGGAAATACGTAATCGTTGTGGAAACGGAGTTCCTGTCAACCATCAACACATCAGAAAAACAAAACCGGGGGGAAGAGAAAATTGATCAGAGAGTCTTCAAAACTTTGAAAAAAATTAAACGTGTCATGGTCCAGTTGTTGATGACTTTGTAAAATGCTGTGGTGATGCTTGTCTGCAGCTGAATGTATCTAAGACCAAAGATATGAATATTGATTTCAGAACTGAAGCGAATTCTTCCCAATATACATACATTAAAGGTGAGAAGTGTGTGGAATGTTGTAAATATTTAGGGACTATTAATTACAATAAAATGCGTTTTGACGTGAATACCAAAAAGAAGTCTGCCAGTTTTTGCCAAACTTTTTTTGCACTGCTCTTGCTATAGAACTGTCAAAGATGAAGAACAATTTATACAAATATTAATTTATCCCTTGCACAATCAGATTGTTTATACACAGAATGGTATATATTCATATTTTAAATTTATAAATGAACAGATAAATGAACAGAATGAACACAAATATTGTGAAATTCCTTTAGGGATATTATCGTGTAATGAGAGACAAAGACATTGAACTATTTATGGTCATAAATGGAAAATACACCAGGCCTGGTCTCTGTTGTAGCTTTTCTTTTTTGTTGAGAAAAGCAAGAACCTGTATCACTGCAAGAGACTAGAAACACATGGGGAGGATTCAGTGTTTAGTAAAAGCGTTGTAGTGACATAATCCCCATTGAGAAGAAGGGACTTCAAATTCAAAGCCAGCGGCTAAATGCTTCAAAATAAGAGCTCTGACCCTCAAAATGGGCTCAAAACTTATTCCTCAATGTCAACAGAAGAGTATTATAAAGCTGATCCAAACTCCTCAGATTCTTGATCAAAAGCCAGTGAACCATTTTTTCTCCACTTTATCTGCTGGGCACGAGCTGTTTCAGATTCTGCCCTTGAGATGTATGGGAAGTATGGCAGGACCAGATTCCAAACACTGCGCCTCAGAAATATGTGATGTGCCAGTAATGGGATTTCAGGCTTATACAGACAATAATAATGGGAAAACTGTGGCCTATATCATTCTTTTTCAAATGCATGAATAACAATTTAAATATTTTAATTTCATAAGACACTTGA
>NW_024121877.1:3198757-3346684 GCF_016745375.1 Pimephales promelas | reverse complement strand
ATTTGTACATTTCATTTACAAGAAAATATATACAGTACAATTTACATACCATTTGGTATGTGTTTATCTGTCTTCATTTAAAAAAGGTGGTTCCTTGTTTTTTTTTTGTTTTTTTAAAGAGGGTTATTGCATTCACGTAAAAAAAGGTTTGTATTCTGTTATTTCTTTTTTTGTTTGGCAGTTAATTTCTTGAGTTTGGAAAGTTAAATCAATCAACAAGGTACTGATTTCTGGGAAACTATAAATAAGAATTGTTTAATTTAGTATTTTAGTACAAGTATTACGTAATTCGGCTATAGGTAAATAAAAGATAATTTACAGAAAAATTTAAAGAAAAAAAAATTCTGGCCAATTCACCATTCAACTGCCGGGAATCCAGGGTTTCTTGGTTGGTACACATTTGAATTAACCACTAGGGTTAAGAAAAGGGTTACACGTATATGACAACTGTGATAACAGGATGCATTAACATTTTGATTAAGATGCATTAATAGAGTGTATTGTTGAAATATTGTTAATAGAGAATCGTATCGACTCTTAGCACTATGAAATGCACAAAATAATGACCCTTTTATATTTAATACCCTAAGCTAAATTGTTCATTCCATGCAGCAGCTATGTTCATGCAAAGCTAATGTATGGAGGGGAGCTTCTTGTCAAGTATTTGTATGATATATGTGTATGTATGTGAATGCAGACATATCAGCTCTATTCAGGCTCTCTTTAACAATAGATAAATGAGTTGCAAGCTTGCCTGTGCTGTACTGTGTTCATTTTTCTTCTTTTGACACATTTTTGCCTTTCCTAGCATAATAAATTGCTCAAGCTGATATCTAATTAGGTGTGGGATAGGCTACACTACTGAAGAGTAGTGTTCCAGCTCTGATACAAAGACTGTACTTGCACATCTGCCTCATTGGAGAACCTTGTTAATGGGCACTTACAATGTCATGTCCCCACTATTCATATCATTTTATTAAATTCATTCTCCAGGTCTGACTATGACTCACAGTGAACCTTCCCTGACTATTACTCCATGTGAGCCTTTGAAAGACTTCAGTCACTTCAGTATACTTTACTGAAATAAAAATGACAGTCACGGATATGTCAAAGGCGATGGTGGATGAAACAAATTTGAGGACTTTTAGGCATTAAAAAAATTACATGAGTGAGTCCAACAATCCAGAGTCTCCATTAGAGGAATGAAAACTGTACTATCCGTGAATTTTAAGGGAATGTATTTCATTCTAAACTGTCAAATAAGAATCCATTGTTTATTTGGTACCATCCATTCCATAGTGAGTAAGAATGTTTCTGAGAAGAATTTGGCAAGCTACTGTCATTATGCCGCAATGCACATAAGTAGTGAATATATAGATGTAATTTCTCACCAGAAAGCTGTTGCACATAGAATCATACATTTTACTGTAATTTCCTGGAGTCTTTCTTTACTGTCTATGGTCTCTGAGGACACATCTGTGCAATCGTATCAGTTTGAACTGGAGTCGCACCCGGAACAAGATGACGGCCGCAAAGAAGTTCGACAATTAAGGCTCAAACAGGTAGTTTCTGAATGGTTGGTTGACGTGATGTCACTTTGATCTTTGATCTATCACTTTGTATGCACTGGCACGGTAGATTATTGAGATACGAACGCTGTGTGTTTACTTATGCATACGTTAGTTCATTGACAGATTGACGTTACAACTAATGGTCACGAAAAACCTTTTCCACGCAAATAGGAACGCATTGACGTTGATCGTTGAGAATATTCCCATCGAAAACAAAACTCAGCCACTGTGTCTTCAGCGGTTCAAATTTGAGAACATCAAAATGATTTCTGTGTTTGTTATTGCACCCAAGAACAGAACAACACAATCGCTTAGGCGCCGTTCTGATCCCGTGAATCAACAATGACGGACTATAGTCTATGATGATAGCTCGCTCTGGGCGGGTCTGTGTTGAAACACTGCTGTCAATCAACAACCTCAGGGGCGTTATGCGACGTGTGACGTCACATGGTGAAATGGCTTGATTTGTGACGGGAATACATATAATGAGATTAAAACAAAAAACACTGCATGGATTTTTATCATTATATGATGGTTGTGTACAGGCACTGCCAACACAAATTGTGGTAAAATCAACTTGTAAAAGTGCAAGTACCATTATATGACCCCTTTTAGGAAGCATCTTCCCCCATCTTCCCCTATATGTACGATTTAGTCCCATCAGACCCCAAAGTAACCGACATTAAATTGTCACCCAAGTGTCAGATTTACAAGCCCTCCATCATGACAGCTTCTGCCACTGCATTTAGCTGGACCAAGCTGAGACCTCCTGAGCTGGTCGCTGGAGTTGCTACAGCAATAATTCATGGTTAATTAAACAGTCCCAGCAAAGCCCCTCAGCCCATTACTCATGTAGCTCCTGATAGTGTGTGGCTTGAAGCACATTGACCCAGCGACTGGCAGCAGGGTCGGCCTGGGGCCACCGTGTGTCTTGTCAGTCTCCTCTGTGTAAATCCACTAGTTAGGCAACTATTGACTTTCTGTCAGCTAAGACAAATTTGTGAACACCTCCTCTGATCATCGATCCAGCACTGTTCTAGCACTTTTTGATTCAGAAGAGTTAAGCTTTTTTTAAATGCAATGTTTAGGCTAACTATTCTTTACAAAGTAAAGCACTAGATCCATTAAAGGGTTAGTTCACCCAAAAATGAAAATTATGTCATTAATGCCCGTAAGACCTACGTTTATCTTCAGAACACAATTTAATATATTTTAGATTTACATTTGTTTTTCTCACACGGAAAAACAATTCATAATATATTTAATTTGCCGCACAGCTCTCACTATGGAACTGGCAGGAATCAAGCGTGTCTCCCCGGAGTTTTCCAAGTAGTATGGTCCCAATCATGCACCACACGCATATCTGACATTAGGTGGTGCTATTAATGGGTGATTTGTGCTTTGGGTCATACCTTTGGAACCCTAAAGGGCTAGAAATAATTGTATGAATCAATTTAATTTTCATTTCATAACAATTCTCCACTATTTGGAATTTTCTGAAAAACCTTCACAAAATCAGGTACACAGCAGCTAGGGAAAGCTATAGGAGCAGGTAAAAAGAAAAGTTTAAAAAAAGGTGACGAAAAGGTATTAGAGGAGGAGGATATGGTGCAGATGTCACTCTTGCCTATCTTCAAAACAAACTTGAGATCCTTGTGAGTCTAACTGGATGACAAAGTGAAACAAAGTGGTTTCAAATCAAGCCAAATTAATCTGGAAACTCTCCTTAACTGATTCCTGTAGTTTTAATTATTAGAATCCCAAAGAGTATGAGAATTGTATAATGACCAACGACTGAAATCTGACTGAATGAAAGCAGTGACCAAACTTCTTCCATGTAAAACTGCAAACACGCAATTGGACTCATAAACAGTTGCAGTGGTAAAAGCTTATGCTGCTGTCTTAAAAAATTATTCCGTTGAGTGATTTGCACCAGATGGCAATTACCTCACTATCTCCAGCTCTCTCTACTTCTGAGGCAAATGATGCTTGTTAAACGAGCATCTGGGTGCATCACAGTTGTGTACAGATGCTAGTCTCAGATAAACTACCATTCGAAACAATACTACGACAGAATTCAACTCAAGTAATCACAAAACAAAAACTATACCTGGTATCAGTGCTTGAAATGACTCGGGTCTCATGAGAGGTCTACCAATAAATAGCACAAGTAAAGAATGAATGAAAGAATTCATTTAAATCAAGTCAGATTTCAGGTAACCTTGAAGTGATGGTAGCCCATCAATAAACATTTCCATCCATCCATCTTCTTCCACTTATCCGGGACGGGGTCGAGTCTAAGCAGAGATGCCCAGACTTCCCTCTCCCTAGAAACTTCCTCCAGCTCTTCCAGGGGGACGCCGAGGCGTTCCCAGGCCAGCCGGGAGAGCGTGTCCTAGGTCTTACCCGGGGTCTACTCCAAGTGGGACATGCCAGGACGACCAAAACCAAAATTTGAAGGTGCTGATTTTCATCCCAGCCGCTTCACACTCGGTTGCAAACCTTCCCAGTGCATGCTGAAGGTCCTGATGTGAAGGGGCCAACAAGACAACATCATCTGCAAAAAGCAGAGACGAAATGGTGTGGTCCCCAAACCTGACACCCTCTGGCCCCTGGCTGCGCCTAGAAATTCTGTCCATAAAAATTATGAACAGAACCGGCGACAAAGGGCAGCCCTGCCGGAGTCCAACATGCACCGGGAAGAAGTCAGACTTAATACCGGAAATGCGAACCAAGCTCCTGCTTCCGTCATACAGGGCCCCCAGACCCCATACTCCCGCAGCACCCTCCACAGGCCGCCGCAAGGGACACAGTTGAATGCCTTCTCCAAATCCAAAAAGCACATGTGGACTGGTTAAACAAATTCCCATGAACCCTCCAGCACCCTGTAGAAAGTATAGAGCTTGTCCAGGGTTCCACGGCCTGGACGAAAACCACACTGTTCCTCCTTAATCCGAGGTTCCACTATCGGCCGTATTCTCCTCTCCAGTACCCTGGCATAGACTTTCCCGGGGAGGCTGATAAGTGTGATCCCCCTGTAGTTGGAACACACCCTTCGGTCCCCCTTCTTAACAAAAGGGACCACCACCCCGGTCTGCCATCCCAGAGGCACTGTCCCCGACCGCCATGCGATGTTGCAGAGGCGTGTCAGCCAAGTGAAATATGAAGATTGCAATTATTATATATTGTAGGCTTTCCATACTGTAATGTCTTCCTGACTGCTTAAAGCAAATGATTTTATCATTACAATTAGGGTTGCCAACTGTCCAGAATTAGCCGGGATGTCCTGTATTTTGCGCCTAATGAATTTGTCCCGTACGGGGGATCCCTTGTTCCGATTAAATAGACTGCTACACAGTGGTGCGTTTCCTGAAAGCATCGTTAGCCAACTATGGTCGCGAGTTCCGTCGTTATCAGCATAGTTCAACGAGTCGGTGTTTCCCGAAACCATCGTTCCAACGAATATTCGCAAACAGCATCGCAAAGTTGTGTGGTTTGAACGACAGCTTTCGACCTGTGGTTAGAGGCATCGTTTCTATTTTGCATGACATTTGGAGGTAATAAATCCTTATCTTGAGCAAAACAAGCAAGCTGACATTCAGTACAACCGGTGTCTTTTATTTAGAAAACATACAAATGGAATTTACGTCTTTTAGTTTGTCAAAAGATTTGAAGTAACGTGTTTGAAGAGTCCGCATGTGCGAACGTGCTCTACTGTGTAAGAACGAGGCAAATATTGAGGCTGGTAATAAAGCAAAACAACTGAGAACAATTAGAAATCCTCAGATGACATGTCTGTAATTTATATAAAACAAATCTAGCGTTAAGTGGATCTCAAACAGTTTCATTAAAAATAGTTATTACTCCACCACATGCAAAACCAACGTGGTTGAATGATACTTTGCGACAGTGGGTTTCGGGAAACAGTCGTGACTAGCAAGTTGATTTTTCCAACGATGCATCGTACTATGGTAGTGAATCAGCGAACTACGTCGTTGTATGGGCAACGCACCCCTGATCTAACCACTGACTGATACAACAGCAACATGGCACTTGAGAATGATCACGACACCGGTCATCATCAAATCCCAGCCCACACTCATGTGCATCAGACCATACCAATAACGAACTCTAAAATGAGAATTAGTTATTCTTTTGGGACAAATCATTGATTGATTTGCGGACAGAATCCTCTGCTGTCTGGTCGCTCCCGGTTCGTTCCCTCGCGCTAACTGCAAATCCCTTTCACTGTCCGGCCGGGTTTTGATTTCGGCAAATCAGTTTTGGGGAATTCAGACAACGAGAAAATTATTGTTCATGAGTCTTACATCCAGCCACGCAAGAAAACATTAATCATCTTCCTGAGGGAATAATATCCTGATGTGATTTGCTGCTCAATAAACATTTCTTATTATTATTAATGTTTTTTTTTTCAGGATTCTTTGATGAATAGGAGGTTCAAAGTAGATTTATCCAAAATAAAAAAAATTAAAATAAAAAAACTCTTTTGTTGTAACATTATGTGTTTACTGTCACTTTTGATTATAGGCAGCTGCAACGTGATCTCATGAGAATACTTATGTATTTGTACGTAAAGTGTAGTTATCGTTATACATACAATTATGTTTTATATGCGCAGAAACGTGACGTATTTACAGTACTAAAACGTAAAATATTTACGTACTGACAGCACAAAAAAGTAATTTATTTACGTATGAACAAATCCACCGACGTACACATTTGTACGCATCACAATTTATGCATATTAGAATCGTAGCATTATGTTTCGACTCTATTGCATTCAACTGTCTTATTAATTAAGTTTTCAGTCGCATTTATTGATATAATACTCATCATAAATATTAACATTTTGCTCGTTTTGCCTGCATGGTGTTAAACAATACACTATAAAACCTTAAAAATACGTTCTTTAACGTTACTGGTTTAACCATTTTGTAATATAGTTTATTTACCGTGAGACACATAGTAAAGCGTTTCTCGTATAAAACACAACAGAAATTCACAAATCAATTCACAAATCAATTATATATTAGTTTGATGTAATCCAAATCTTTACAATCCATAGCCTACATTGTTTGCAAGAAACAACTCCTAATTCAGCCTTTTATCCAGTCATGATCTTCGTCTCCATTCTCAGCAGCTACCGTACACGTCAAATCCCGAGCTTAGAGACTCAATGAACAACATCTCAACACTAAATTATAAAGGCCGTCTATACGCCTGTCTCAAATATAAGCTGGTGCATTTCGACAATATGGGAAAATAAAGCCCGCAGACTATTATTTGAAGTTTTACGGTATTCGTTTTGTTCATATTACATTTTTATAGTTAGTTTGAATTAATTTGACAGCATTCGCTGATGTTGACCAAGCTAGCGCCATCTGCCAACTCTCATGAATTCACCATGAGACACTCGCAATTGACACTTCTCACGCCACACATCAAGTTTGTAACAGAAAAGTTTGTGCACAGAAAAGGACACGGAGACCGACAGACTAGACAGAGCAGGTCAGTTATGATATATATAAAAAATGTCAGCTCTCAGATTCTGTCAATTTTCGACCGAAACTGGTATTATGACACCTGCCGGGCTGGGGCTAGTAATTTAGCATGCTAATTCAGGTTAATATCTCGGCAGCACAATAACTTGTCATTTTTTTAATGACATCATCAACCTTATTTCTCTCATTCTTTTGATGCGTGTATAGCTCATTTTTTGGATATTTTAACCTAAATTTTTACACATGGCACCTTTAAGCAAAACACATGTGTTTATGTCTAAGAAACTTTTAAAGACATACAAACCTGAAATTACATACTGTGTGATAGGATAGTAGCCTATTTTGAGTGTCCCCTATTTTCCTGTAAAGAACAACGATTGTCCCGCATTTTTTTTCTGAATTTGGCAATTCAGTCTAGTAATAATATGCATATGCTATTGTGCAATTGACAATATTTTCTAGATTTGAATGCAACTGTAGTAGCCAAAAGAGAAGGGGAGAGATGGAGATGAGAGGGAGAGTGAGATGAAAGAAGTGAGATGACTTTGAGCGTAACAGATGTCAGAGTATCATCATTGTAGAGGGGGTGTGAGAAGCTGCCAGTCTGCGCACATCACCTGGCATTTAACACATCAGCCAGCCCTAACAGAGTGTGACAAGCCCAGTGCCTCATGTTTGGGCTGAATATCACTCTCTCTACACACTCCAACTGAAGGTGACACATGAGACAAATGATCTGAGAGAGACACCAAACACAATCTCTCTTCTAACGCCGTCATTTCTGAGGGTTAAAGGCACACCAGAAGAACAAGAAAGGTTATCAGAAGATAAAAAGGAAAGATTCTGAAAGAAACAGCAATGAGGAGGGATTCTACTCATAATGATTGTAACATATTCACACACATTTTTTAAATTCTTAATATAGCATGCATTCATCTTCTCATTAGACATTGTCAAAAGCCTGTTTTCCCTCAGAATGCTTTGAGATATCATTCTAATGAGGTCTTTGATATATAAAGTTTGCAGTCGCATATAAAGGCAACTCACATGTGAAATTTTAATATTTAGTGGCCTGTAGAAAATTAAGATTAGGATTTATGTCCATTCTTGGCTATGCTTGATAAATGAAAAGAATAATTACTCTAACCAGCTATTAAACAAATTGCGATTACATTAACTAAGAACCAAAAGCATTGATGTCATTATCAATCTGACAATATTCATTTTTCTTCACAGCGAGTAGATCAGCATTACTCCACCAAGAATTTCCAGGAAAATAAAGCTCAATCACATCATATTGTATCATTATAAAGACGTATCGGCTGCCCCAGCAATCAGAAGCTTTAGGCAAACAATTATTATTCCATACAACCACAGACCTGGAAAACAACAAGGCAAACAATGAGATTTTCTCAAAGCCATATCAGTCATGGAACCCCAAAGTGATGCTGAAATATTTATCCATTTTGAATTGGAATGTGGTGGCAGCATGATGCCAATAACACATTTGTGCCAATGACTTTGTTTTCAATGCAACGTTACATTTAGCATCTAAATAATTCACGTGTTCACATCTGTGTGCATGTGTTTTTAACCAAACCAATTAAACTGCATTACTTTATACTATAGCATATACTATAGTATTTTTTATTTATTTATTTTTTGCTAGATTCAGCACGGCTTAGTTACCATTTTCACGTCCTGTGCCACGTTGTTTAAATAGCAAATACATTTTTAGCCATGGGCATGCTGGTCTGAAAATGAGGTGTGTTCAGACGCATTGTTGGTGCATTGATATTTTGAGGCAACTGAAATGGACTGTGCCATTTTTGACTGCAATGTGCACCTACAGGCGGGTCGACAGCGCCCAAACACTCTGTTTATTAAACACACAGGGATATTGTGTACATAAAGATATGGCTTGACCCGTAGATGGTGCACTTTAACATCGCGCACGAGCATATCCATTTGCACTCTGGAGAAATGTTCAGTTTTTCCACTTGCAAATTCCGCCATGTAAATAGCAATCTGCATGGCAAAGGCGAATGTTTTGTTTTAAAAGTGTTTGTCGGCTCAAGATGTTAACAAAATATAGTAACTAAAAGTAAAGGGTAATTCCACCGCTGGAGACATGAATATGTATTGAAAGTGGGTCATATATGTAGAAGAATAGTATCAAGACAGGAAAGAGGCCACACTATGTATAAATTGTGCAAATAAAACAATTTATGCATAGTGTGGCCTCTTTCCTGTCTTTATACATTCTAATCATTCAGGCCAACTTAAAATCTAAGTGAAATTATTAGAATAGTATCATAAATTTCTAATTCGGGCCGATAAAAGGCAGAAAATATGACTTTTTAGTGCTTGTCAATTCTAGACAACAATCCCCATATGTGCATTTCGCACAATGAAATCAGATAATACGCGCTAATATAATATGACGACGTAAGAGCGTCAAGCGCCCACGGATTGGCCAATGGATTGGCGAGATCAATGGATTGGCGAGATTCTATATGGGCTTCAATCGGCACACTTACTCTGACGCGTAATTTTACCCATGAAATGCAGCCAAACCTTTACTTGGAGTGTTTTGTCTTTGGCATCTTCATTAATTCCCTCGCTATCAGACGTTCCGGGAGTCTCCCGCATATTGACAACGGCTCCCTGATGCCCGCAAATTAGTTAAAATCTCCCGGAATCTAGAGCGAGTGAGCAAGAGCGTGCATGCGTGACAGATCAGACTGCTCCAAACCGCATAGTGCGTGCATGAGGGAGAGAGCGAGAGACTTTGCGTGTGTGCGCCTCGATCATGACACAGAGACTCAGACACCAAAATTTTCGTTCTTATTCAGTCTGGTTATTACCATTTATGTTGGAACTAGTTCCCCATTGGCACCGCGTTTCAGTACCCAACCCAATCCATAATGCATCTGTCTGCGTATTCAGTTACCATCGTCCATATTTTCAAAAAGTTTCTGTGAAATTAAATGCACTGGCACTGATCTGTGATAGGTCTGTTAGCGCATTAGCTCCAACCCCCTATCGGCGGGTTTGAAAGGGTGGGATCTAGTGCTTGTAGTCTTTCCAGAAATCCCCTCTTACACTTCCTCCTACAATGACGTAATTTTTGCGTCATTGTAGGTGGAAGTGAAAAAAGTAAATAATGGATTTATCTCGTCTCAGGGGAAAATGAGAGAGTGTTAGACTGGATTTCTAACAATAGAAATCTTAATGCAAATGGGTGGAGTGTCCATTTAACTATTACAGCCCATTCTCACCCCCAAGGCGTCACTTAAGTGACACCTTGGGAAGCATTTGGACATGCTTCAATATCTGACGCTTTAGGCGCCCTTTAGCGTCAGTTAGATGACGCCCTAGGATCGCGTGTACCCTACCCCCACCCCTAGGGGTGTGCGATATGACGATTTTTAATCGTGGACGATTAAAATGTCTCCACGATCTGCTTTTGAAGAAATATCGTAGTATCGTCTTACAGTGCATTCTATCAGTTCAGTTCTGGCGCCCCGTCTCAACTGTACAACGCGACGTAGCCTACACACCACACGTGAATGAATAGGTATGGGACACTGCAATTCACAAAAGTTCATTATTTGCATAAGCCTTGCCGGTTAAACATTTAATTCACGCGCTGATGCGCTGTTCTAACGTGCGCTTTCCTGACCGCATAACCCCCGACGCTCACAGGCACTAGCAGCCTGTCAACAGCGCCAGAACACTGGACTAAGTTATCTTTCGAGTCTTATTATGCTAATACTGTTAAATACACAAAATGTTTACAAAAACAGGCTGTGTCTAAAGTGAAAGCAAACATTTGAGAGAATATCTGGTGTAAAATGCGTCCATATTAAACGCGTCGCGTGCTGGTCTAAAAGCGACAGGAATAAATAGTACTGCCGCATGTCCTTAAAGGGATAGTTCACAAAAAAAAAAAAAAAAAAAATCTGTCATTATTTACTTACTCTAATGTTGTTCCAAACCTGTATTCATTTCTTTCTTGTGCTGAACACAAAAGACGATTTTTTTTAATGTGGGTAACCAAACAGTTGCTGGTCCCCATTAACTTCCAGGAGAGAACAGGGGGACCAGCAACTGTTCGGTTACCTACATTATTCAAAATAACTTTTATTTTCAACAGAAGAAAGAAACTAATTCATTTTTGAGGGAACTATCCCTTTAGTAAAAGAAAAAAAAAAAACACAAGGAGAAAATCACTCACTGACTGAGAACTTTAATAGTAGCTTTAATAAGAATCAATGTATTCAGTGAAGTCTATTTTAATTTCATATTTGTTTAATTTAATTACTTTCTTCAATGTTACTGCTAAATACACCTAGTGCATCTGAAAAAATAATGCACTATTTATTTAATTTGAATATTAATTTGTGTAATGTTTATCTTGTCTTATTTTTTTAATAACAAAGAAAATAATGACAAAGATTTTTATCTTCGCCACTGGCCTAAATGTGTGGCTTTCTTTTTTCTTTTGTTACCTAAGGCTTTGTTTTTAACATAGGGACATTAGTTTGGCTGTAATGAACAGCCACTTGCAAAATATTAAAACCAACTTGAAAAAGAATCGTGATAAAAAATCGTGATCGTGATTTTCCTAAAAAAATCATGATATGATATTTTTTCCATATCGCCCACCCCTACCCACCCCACACCTAAACCTAACCGCGTCCTCTAACTGACGCTTTCCTTTAGCGTCAGTTAGATGACGCCGTAGGACCGCGTCATGTAAGTGACGCTAAAGGGCGCCTAAAACGTCAAATATTGAAGCATGGTCAAAGGTGACGCCTTGGGGTGAGAATGCGTTGACTATTAACAATAGTTCCTAGAATAACTGGTAAAGAAAAATACATCTATACCCATAATTGCTTACACATAAACAGAGCGATGAACTAATCAAATTGGGGCATACTATTTTTGTCATATGTTAACATGGCCACGTGTAAATGTCAGCATCACCGTATTTCTTGATTAGTTTTTGTAGCACTGGAGAATAGGATTCATGCTATGAATTGAAACACATAGGACAGACTCCATATCTTTTCTCTTATTTGGTGCGATATTACTTTTTTATAGCTTTTCTTTGCAGTACAAACAAGTTGGAAAAGAAATTTGAGAAAGAAGAGATGGATAGTCAGATGAGGGTGTTGGGGGAGGGGAGGGGTTGTTTGTGTGAGATTAAGAGAGCGAGACAGAGCAAATTTGCAGAAGGGCGTGAGTGGAGGTAAGGAAAAGGCAATCCCAGGTGACACCTGGTTTTACCATCCATCACAGTCCAAAAGCCAGACAGGAAACCACTGAACCATCCTCATCTATCATCCAATCACAGGCTCTGCCTTTTCTCCACCACCAATCTCATTTGTTCCTCTCAACAATTCATTCCATGCACGCTCCCTGCACTCAGTGAGATGACAACTAGTTGTCACCTTGAATATGTTTATTTATTCCTGTTTTTCCTCAGCTCATGCAATGATGACTTAAATTAAACATCAGCATTCTATCCAGGGCAGAAATACAAACATTTTTCTGGATGTTGTTTGTCTAGTAGAATGTACACTTTGTTGTTGTTGTTGTTGTTGTTGTTGGTTTGTTTCAAATTTGATTAATATCAATATGAAACAGATTCTCAGTCAATTTATTGTGGCTTCAGAACGAATTTAGATCCTTCAAAATGCAAAAATTTGAATTTCTATTTGTAGACAAAAAAAATTATAATATTACTCTAAAGATTCTTCATGTGGCAACCTACACCTACTGTACATTAATTGATCTTTTTCAACTTAAAAACATTTAAATCTCAGAATCAACCTTGCATTATTTAGCAAAAACAGCTCACTAATGCTCAGTTATTTCAACCCATGTTTGGGTCAAATATGGACAAACCCAACAGTTGGGTTTAAAAAAATTGCATTTCAAAATATAAACCAACAGTTGGGTGGCATCTATTTTTGACCCAAACATGGGTTTAAACAACCCAGCATTTTTTAGACTGCTCCTTCAGGTAAAAATTGCATGTATTAGTAACACATTTTTTATTTAGCACCTTACCAGAGCAAGCGTCACAAGGTTCTGTGCATCCAAAATATAAAAGAGAAATCACAAACAAGAATAAAAGACATTAAACAATCAAAAAAAAAAAAATCAATCTAGGCAAAAGCTAGTTTAAACAAGTGGGTTTTAGCTGCTTTTTATAAATGTCCACAGAGTCCACCAATCTTAGATCCAAATGGAGAGCAATTACCTCATAAGCAAAGTCTCCGATAGTCTTAAATCTAGAGCGAGGGACAGCTAACAAGATCTGTTTGGAGGATCTCAGGTTCCTGCTGAAGTTAGAAGGTTGCGACTATTCTTCAACATAAACAGCAGCTTGACCTTGCAATGCTCTAAACACAATTATTACAATGTGCACGCATCTTCTCGTTCCCTATCTCAGAGTGTAACTATGGTTACAGTAGTAACCTGAGACATTTTCAGATGACATTTCAGAGTTGAATTCCATAAACTGCTCATCAGAGTGAAGCACTTGCATTTATTAGAAAGTAAGGGAAAATTCAGTAAAGTAAAGGAAAATCATGAAAATTCATGATTGACAAACTGTGTTCTAAGTTTCAAAGTTGGTTTTGGGTCTTGTTAGTGTTCATGTCTTTTATTTTGAAGTTTAGTCATAGTCATGTTTCCTGGTTTCTTGTCATGTGACACATGTTTGAGTTCGCAGATGCTGACGCTTCCATTCACCTCCATCCTCCCCTCCACCACCAAGATGTCCCTTCTCCTCCACCCTCGCCAACACCACCACCAAGATGGTCCTGCCGCATAAGGGGCAGTCGGCTGTGCCACAGCCTTTGTCTTCAGGCAAGACAGGCATAAAATGGACGGGCCTACGCCAAATATCTTTATTTCATATTATGCTTAGCTGTTTACTGGTAACGGCATTATTCTTCCGAGTCTTTCTGTTAGAACTATTACAGTAAATTGCAGTGTGTGCCAGTGTTATACTATAGGTTCCTTTCCAATCAGCACTAGAAGTGCCCCTAATTAGAAATGGATTCCGACACATCAAGACAAGCCATCTACAGGTGTTGACGCTTTACACAGTCCAAAAACACAGTTAATTTTTATTAAAGTTACATGGAGCCATTAAGTTATGTACAATTTTACTTAAAGTCATTGTAATTTAGCACTCATTCTTTGTTGGGTTTTCAAACTAATTAACACAATTAACTTTTAAAATTAGGGTGGTCGAGAATCAATGGAAGTTATCATGAATACTGATGAAAAACGGACTCCCTGCTTTCTGTGCATAATGGCTTATTTCAGTGAATGTGCCAGAGGCAATCTCATAATGGCAGAGATCTGTAATGGGATAATTTTAAGGTGCAATTTCTTTGACCTATGAGAATATGAATCAATTTTAGAATAAGAGATGTGATAGCTTGGTGAGCCAAACATTTTGCATTTTTCCTGGCTTTACAGAAGCGTGATCTGTCTTGAACACATTAACCATATGGCATGGAATGAGCTGAGCAGGCATTTTCAATTTACCGGGTTTCAAACAGCACAAATAATGACCACTAAGGGGACAGAAGAGAGAACTATCATCAAAGCCATGTTGAAGTATCATTCCAAACCCACTCAGGAGATGTTTTTGTTGTGTTCAATTCATGAACACTTTGTCCCTATGTTTCTTTACAGTGTTGTGAGGTGAATGGAGCTATAACTGTAATCAGCAATGAATAACTGCAAATAGTTACTGGTCGATTGAGTGTTTAAGTCATTACATAATATATCACCCTGTAACCCAAGAATGTTTGCCCACTGAAGCTAAGCAGGGCAGAGCCTGGTTAGTACCTGGATGGGAGACCTCCCGAGGAAACCAGGTTGCTGCTGGAAGAGTTGTTCATCACTGTCTCCTCTCCACCATTAAACTGGTGTGTGGTGGGCATTCTGAGCAATATGGTTGCCGTCGCATCATCCAGGTGGATGCTGCACATCAGTGGTGGTTGAGGAGATGTAAATCACCCTTCCATGTAAATCGCTTTGAGTACCCAGAAAAAGCGCTATGTAAATAATTTAAATATAAATTAAGGGAAGGTACCATCTTGGTGGTGGATGGGGAGGATGGAGGTAATTGGCAGCGACAGCATCTGCGAACTCAGACAAATCTAAGTACCAATCTTTTATACTGTGAGTGTTAACACCTGATTGGATAGATGTGGGGTAATACATGACGTGCTGATTGAGTCTTCCTGACAGAACTTAAGCTAAAGCTTTCATTTCTCTCAGTGTGTTCAAGTGCAGCTTTTTACCCCGACGCGAGGCGACAACACAGTCGGCTTTTATCAGCGCTAGTGCGATGGCGTCGGCTTGGTTTGTTCCAGGCTTAAGTCTCGCTAGTTAGTAGTAGGGCTGTCACTTTTTTGTAAAAAAAAAAAACCTGTTTGATTTCTGAGACATAAGTGTTCATTGAATCAATTGTAAAATCGATTTTCCATGTCTAAAGACGTTTCCATGTTCAACACCAAATATAGGCAAATCCACAGACAATTAACAGGCATTGGGACGAAGGTAAAGAGCGCGCTTGAGACGCGAACAAGTCAGCAATATTTCTGATGATTTTGTTGGCATTACGTTTCGTGCACAATGAAAAACAGGAGTGCAACATTCAGGGATTAAAATTATCACCCTCCAACCCACCAAATGTGGGTAATTAACTTTGGCGTGTTACGCTGTCAAACCACTAGCCAATTTGCCGTGTTTCTATGTTTACTAACTTTGGTGGGGAAGTTCGTGTAAGACAAATCTGTGTGGAATTAGCACAAAATGCAACTTGAGTCCTCATGATATATTAAATGCAGCATATTGTGCAGAATCTGTGCATTTCTGTCTTTCTTGAACACACGTCACTAAGTAACAAATAATGGCACGCTTGTTCACCAGCATTGAAGTAATAGCGAATATTAAAAAGCATTTGGTTAACAGAAAATACATTGCTATTTTCCAACATCCTACATGTTGTGTACTCTATTGATCTGCCCACCTAAAACATTTTTGGTTAAAAAAGAAGCCGTTAAAATCGATTCCCTATTTTCATTTTTGAAACTTGTGTTGGCTGGTCCGATCGATTTTCGAACATGAAGTGACAGCCCTCGTTAGTAATTACCCTCAGTTGTTACCATAGTTTCAAATATCCTTCACCTGTGCCAGGTTAGCCCTTATGTTTCCAGTGTATATACCCCTGTGTTTCAGTTGTGTTTTTTGATTATATTCCTGTTCCAGGACTATCCAGTTATCTTTCTTAATAAACTGCTTTAAATAATACTTAATAAACTTAATAAAATAATAAACTTAATAAAAAAATAATAAACTGCTTTCATTTGGATTACCACCTCTCCGCCAATGCTCACAAATGAAAAATTTAGGGGCTGATGTCTTAATGTCAAAGCAAACATCATGATTTTAAGATGTCCGAATCTCAGGACATAAAGTTAAACAAATGAGTAAATTATACCTGAATACATGTGCTTAGCTACATTTCCTGAGAAAGAAGAGAAAATAATGAGCTTGATGGTATTATTCAATAACATGTAAATCATATTCAAAGGTTTTCTATTATTATCAGTGTCAGGTACAGTCACTAGCAGCTCCACCTAATCACATTTCACACATTATCTCTGCTATGTGGATGGCAGCTGCTGATAAGATTGTTTGTAACAATGCAGAACTTCCATGATAGATGTGCTTTGCTTCACTTTGCCAGCATCAAATCTTTGTCATTATGGAAATAAATGCAGGCATTTTTCATGTCATGCTCCAATATTGATAGAGAAAAGAGCAAATCACCATGGACTGGATATCACGCTGTTGCCACATTAATATTATTCATATCGCAAATAAATCAGCAGTATTGAATACTCAGTTCATTGCGAGCTACATATTTGTTCTCAAGTGTAAACACTTAATGTCAAGGGATGAAATCAGAAACGTTTCATAATGCTAGCAAATACAAAACTGCACATTTCCAGTGCCTCTTATCCCCTTCATTTTGATGAGTTTAGACTATGAAATGAAGACATAAAAGAATGGCTGAAAAGCCCTTTGGAGATCAATTACTGTTATGCTATATTACAACAACATGTCATAAGAATTTTCAAAAAAAAAAAAACACACTTTTATATGGTAGTGTATTGCAAATTCAAAAATGTCATGTAGTTGTTACCCCCTTCAATAAAGCACTACTGGGATCAATTACTGTAATGTTATATTGCAACAAAATGTCATTATAGCATTGTCTAAAGAAACCACACACTTTTATATGGTAGTGTATTGCATATTCAAAAATGTCATGCATTTTTTACCCCCTTCTATAGATGTTATTAATTATTATAACATATTGTTATAATATAATTATTATATAATTAATATACAAGTTTTTGTGGAGTCATTCCACATAACATAAGATACTTTTGCTGACTTTGGCACACAGTCATGGGATCATCTGGAGTCGTATATGATGTCATTTCCTGTTTTATGGTTTCTTCATGTTGATTGCACCACGTGAATTTGAAAATAAATACTGTGAAAAATGTCTTCATATAAGAGCTGTAATAAAGTCATAGCACATACACGTTGTACATGATTTTTTATTAACTTAAAAGATGGGACAAAATAAAATGTATTGCCATTGACCCAAATGTACAACATTTTTTTATGGAGAAAAACAAATGCTTGAAATCTTCCTTTGATTTAACTTTTAAGTGCATGCTGAAAATTAAAAAGGCTAATCCTCCCTCGTATTGTATTAGACAAAAAGAAACAGCTTCTTAGGTTAATAAGTATTTCGCCTTTGGCAAGGTTACAGCCACTCAGCTCTCTATAATTTCATTTAGATCTGGTGTGAATCCAGTGAAAAGCCATTGAAAATATGGATGGAACAATAAAGCAATCCAGTGACAGTAGCCAAGATCTCTCAAGCCTGGCCCTTATCTATTAGTCAAGTCAAATGAGAAGACCGCTTTAAACAAACAAACAAAAAACAAAAACAAAACAAGAATACACAAACTCCAGATAGTTAGAGGAGGATATAACTGCTTTACAATGATGACATTACTGGCCTGGAAAATGATCTGGGTCATACATTACTCTGGACGCCAAAGAGTGGGCGTGTATGCAATATAAAACCTGTCCCAGAACAGATGTCGTCTTTCTTCTTATCATTGATTGCAGAATCAAGTTCATCATTGTGCTAATTGCACACTGTCACAAATGACTTTCACTTGATAAAAAGGTCATCAGTGTTTCTGTTAGAGATACACATTACCTAATGGATATTCGATTTTTCCACATTGTCTAAATCAAGCTTGGATTCATATAATTAACTTACAATACAATAGTAAAGGAAAGTGTTCAGCTGGATAAAACGTCTTCTCTGTTTTACCATAGTAACCATAGTTCAAATGGGATATTTCTGAATTGTATTAGCCTAAATTCACATCAGTGGCCTTGTGCATGATTAAATGGTTAATTAAAATGTTTTTTTGTGCATTAAAAAAAAAGTCAAATCTAAATTATAAAAATGCTTATGTTGTGTGTCGCAAAACGAAACATAATATTGTAACACAATCTAATGGCAATTTGTAACTATGTTTCAGCGACCTATAGTGGCAAATTTGTATGAATTCAAATGATCTGCTTACTTCATTCTAAAGTTTTGTTTTGTATGTCAAAATCACCATCTAATAAAATAGTAGTGGTCAAAAGTGATATTTGTTTGACTTACATATTGTGTGATTTTTAGCAGCATCTAGCGGTTCGGTTGCGAGTTGCACAAAGGGCTCAGCCCACTGCTCACCCCTCCCTTCCAAAGAAGCTACGGGGTGCCCGCGGTTATGTAGATAGAAATGTCTCATTCTAAAGTCCTGTTCACACCACCAGCGACACGCAGGAACAATGCAACATGATCCCATTCATTTCAATGGAGCGCTGGCGACTTCCGGCGACACGAGCGACAGTGACCGTTGGCGACAGAATGTGGGTGTGTCAAGCGCCAAGAGACAAAAGTAGAGAAATTTCAACGATTTTCGAGAAGAAGCGAAACTATTTTATTGAATTTGCCTGCTTTAACGGGGTAATAAAAAATATTACAGTTTATTAAGTAATTTCTTTATACACCATTAAAAACATAGTAATGGAATGGACTCAAAATTATTACATATTGCACATTTAAACAATCAAAATATGAGGAAAATATTTTTCATCTTAAACTATTTTATATCTGAAAGAAAAATAAAACTCTAAACTTGGTTAAGGTATTTATCTGATAAAATAACTTGGCAAAAAAGGCAAACTACAGCTTTAGCAACAAAAAATGGATAGAAAAACAAAAAGCTGACAGGAAAAATCGTAGGCTTACATTGACTAGTGACTTTATTACAATTTTCTAAAATGATTGACTCCAAGCACAACTATGAAATATGCTTACAAAATCTTTAACTAATTTTTAATAATATTTAAATAAACAGCGAAGAAACAGTCTTAGGCTGGACATCAATTTTGGCCACTATGGGTGTCGTGTGTCGTGCCGAGAATGTTTAAATGCCTTGAGTTGACAAACTCTACCACATCCAAAACCTTTTATAGAACTAGAAATTGGTTTATAACTGTGTGATTGGTGTGAAGATCAAATCTTATATATATCCAATATATACGTATATATTCAATATATATATATATATATATATATATATATATATTCCTTCTAATGTGCCATGACAATAATCACCAAGAGTTTCACCATGACATACTTTACAAAATGAAATTCTAGATACAAATGAAAATGAATATCTTACAAATTTGTTTATCTGAAAAAGTATGTATAGCAGAGAGGTAAAACATCTAAGACTTACTGTCTCTGAATGTACCTACATGAACTCCATTTCCTTCTGTCATCTGCGTATCTGACAGCTCACATTTCACCTTTGCCAAAGTGTCCTCAGCAGGGAAATGTTTCAAACATCCTTCAATGCACAGTGTGGATTCAATCCACGCCACCATCTGTCTCGCAGACTGCTGTGATGTGCCTCAAGATGAAACATGTTAATCAATACTGCTGCACCCTGCATCTACTTAAAAATCTCAATTACGTCTAATTGTAATCACAGCAGTTTTGATGTCAGGACCCTGTCAAAACACGAGCGGCCTCAAGTCAAGGCAGCTGACAAGAAACTGCTGCCATTGGAGTGCTTCTAATCATGTGCTTCGCCAGAAAAGACAATTAATTATGCGAGGCTACCAACAGACAAGAGTTTAAAAACAAACATATGCTGACCGTTCCTGTTTACTTTAATACACAAGACCAGTTGAATACATTGCAGTGATATGACTAGCCATAAAGCCATAAATTGGGAACAGAACCTCAAACCTGTTTCATGTGACCTTGGCCTGATAAACAGCTCTTGGAGCTCATCTTATTTTCTTTTACCTTAAAAAAGATTTATGAGATGATTTACAACCACTCAATCTCACCTTTACTCTTTTAGCAGATGATTCCTTCCTCCGCTGCCAGCCAATTCCACCAAAAGTCTTAGCGACAGCCATTTGTTAAATAGCTTGAGCTGAGGCTGCGGTGGTCATTTTCTAAACATCAATCCAAGACAAGCTTTTTAATGTCAATAGTATAGACTTAGGTGCCAGTTAAAATTCGGCGGCATGTGTGTCTTCAGTCACACTATATATTTGGATCTCTTGAGGAACGAATGTTTCATTAACTTAAGTAGATAAAACTTGGATGGAAACCAAAAAGTCAAGCACAGGCCAAATTAAATCTTAATATCACACAATACATATTCAGACCAGCAGAATGACTTTGAGTGTGGTGTTGTACAACTGTTAACAGTAAATAACTGACAGAATATTGCACTTTAAGTTTTTCTCCACCATTGAAAATAGTTCAAAACTAAGGAGAAACTGCACTTAAAAAAAAAAAAAAAAAAAAAAAAAATCAATGAATAAAGCTCACTTCTAACCCAATTTTATTGTATTCACCATAGTTATCTACTGCGATAGACTGGTGACCTTGCATGGTGGGTCATTTAGGAAGTTCTTTCTTATTTCTGATGATCACATGACCACCTTTAGAAAGCCCTTAATACATCTCTTCAAAGCGGATCTTACAGTTTATTGACCCTGCATGGCACTAAAAGGACTGGGTGTACAGATCACAGATCAGTGAAGGTTAACAAATGCCCCTGAGGATCCTCAAAGTAAATTCAAAAACCTGATGGAGCTTAGATTCAAAGAGAATTAGTCATGCAGTCAATATTAAGGCATGTTACATCTATCTATAAATTACAGGAACGTCTTGTGGGTGTGTGTGTCTGTTAATCGCATATCTCTCGAACCAGTCTGATGGATCTCAAACTAGACAAGTGTCTTGTTACGGCACGAGTAAGTGCAGTGCCGAGTTTGATGTTGTTTGGATCAGAAATGCAAAAGATATCGCTAAATATATTGCGAAAAGAAGCACACGGGCATTATTTTGCACAGGCATTTTCCACTAGTGAGTAATGATGAGTAAAAAACAGATTAAACCATAAGATAGTTTGCTGGTATTAACCGAAAACCCACGCTGGTCATCATAGACTGCTGAAACCAGTTTAGGCTGATTTAAGCTCAGAACACAGAACACATTTAAATGTTGGAATTTACTGTGACACAAAATTTAAAGTGTACAAAAATATATATGTTTATAGAGCATGTAAAATATTCCAAAACAATTAGTTTTGCTCATATCATGTGTGTACATTTATTCTTAATCCAAAGTAAAGCAATTTATGCATCTGATTGTACTGTATGAAGTTGCTAATTTCAGCATACTGAAACAAATTATAAACAGTGCTGTGAATAAAATAATTGCAAAGTTATGATTGATTGCAAGTTCACAATTAAAACAGCAGAGTAAGCCACGGCTGCAAATATGAGATATGAAACTAATATGAAGGACAGTTGCAGGCGCAAGGTTATCTTATCCATAATTAAATTAAAACTGTTTTTTTTTTCTTATTATTTTCATTCAGTCAACATTGCGCAAGCATGCTAACTAATAAGAAACGTGCATTTCTACATTTACTTTGCTCAAGGCGTGGCTTTGGTGTCATTTGATTATATTCTGTCACCAGCACAGACCCTTTTTTATTCTATTATTTATATTCACTCTCCATTTCTATTAAATAATAACTTTTTTCTAAACTTGAATACATGTTTGCATTTTGCATAAATAACCCACATAGCATGCATGGTATTATAGCTTGCATGAATTTTAGAGTATCTAGCATGAACTCCATTATTATACATGCTTTATCAGCATTGGTCATTCTAGTTGCGTTCTGGTCGTTCATCAATTTAATTTCTCAATTTGTGAATTAAATGTGCCTGGGAGGTCTGCATTGCATATGCACATTTCATCCGAGTAGCAATAAAGCCGACTGGAGAGTCTCTAACCTGAGGTGTGTGGGTGATGACTTTGTATTGATGTTTGTGTAAAATAGATACTATAAATGATGCATTGGAATGTTAATGAAATTGGATTTTAAAGTCAGGGTTAGCTATGTGTCCCACAGCAGTGTGTCTTTCTAATCCTTTGTTCAATATACACAGGAACATTTTTCAGCATATTTCACTTTCCTATCAATACGGCTTTGTAACAAAACCAGGCATATGGACGTAAGCTGTTTGATAATGGTCTCAAATACCAAAATAGCTGCAGGACATAAAGCAGCTTTATATCTTGTCAGCAATCATCTACAAAAAAGATGGAAGTTTTAACCCCAGCTTTTGACACATGTTCCCGTTGAAGGCTGGAGATTCAGTCAGAGTTTTAATCTGATGCTGTGTCACCGCCTTTCACATCAATAATGTGAATCATTTTTACTACTTTCATTCAAATATTTATTGGACTCCCTTTTTTAACCTTAAAAAGTGTTTAATATTAGTGATACTTTGCTTTGCTTTATTGACTATCCAAATTAATTTAACTAACTTAACATTTTTGGAGTGTGTGCGCAAAACTATTTTGCTTAATTATTCCTGGTGGAGGCATAGTGCACTTATTAATAGTTAATATAGTTATTTTGGTCAACTGGTGGGAACCCAGGCTCTCGTTAAGTTAAAATTGGAACTGTGCACGAACCTGAGGCTGAGAGAGATGCTGGTTACTGAGAAAGAGATAGTTTTGTGAAGTGTGTATTTGCTGCTGTGTCACTACGACGATATGGTGATCGCGCTATTGTGCACGTCTTTGTTATATTGTTTGAACTGAATAAAAGCATGCCAGTCCCAGTCAAAGCCGATCCCTGTCTTCTTCCTTGAGCATGCGTGAAGAGTGAGACACGTCATGAACGCCACGCTCCGAGAAAAAGTTTGAAAGTGACTAAATACAAATGAATGGAAAGAAATGATCGGTAAAGATGATAGAGTGAGGATCATAAAAGTTGTCTGGAAGAAATGAATGTGGAAAACTCTGCCAGGAGCGAACAGAACAAACGGAATACAAGGTCAAAGTCAAAGATAAAGTTGAACGCACAGGAACAAGTAACCCCGATAAGAGTTATGACTGGAGTTGATAAACAAGAACTGTCGGAGTTGATCCGCTCGATTATGAAGGAGGAAATTGCTGTAGTGCTGACCACACTTCAACCACAATTGAATTCTCTTAAAGTACAAATGGAGGAATGTGGTCGGAAACTGGATGACGTGGAGAAAGGTCTGGGTTCCATGAATGAGCGTGTTTCTGTACTGGAGGAGAATATGGAGAAATGCGATATGGATGTAAAACAATTGTACAAAGAGAACATTGAATTTCGTGATAAAGTGGAACGACTGGAGGCGTATAGTCGGAAATTCAATTTAAGAGTACATGGTTTGCCGGTCGGTGTGGAAAAAGGGAATCCGACAGCCTACATGAACAATCTGGTGAAGGAGTTGTTTAAAGGGAAGATTGGGACTGAGCCTGTGGTTGAAATTGCCCACCGCGTTGGCCCTGCGAACAAAACAATGATTATGAGGATGCAACGTTACATGGCAAAGGAAGAGATATTGGTGCTGGCCAAAAAGGAACGTATATTTAGATATGGGGAGACAAGGCTTCAGTTCTTCCCTGATCTAACGACAGATATGGCCAAGCGGAGGGCAAAATTCGGCGAAATAAGGGAAAAACTCAGAGCTGCTGGTGTAAAACATGGAATTATTCATCCAGCCACTTTAATCATTACCCATGGAAATGAGACGCGGAAATTCACGGATCATCAGAAGGCGGAAGCTTACTGGGAAGCTGTGGACAAACATCTGAAATGAACTAAACCGTAAGAGGACTATGGGTTATAATAGTTTCATGAAAGTCACACAGAAACATTGAATTTTTGATTAGTTGGAGATGGCGTTAAGTATATTACATTTTATTGGGATATTATGTTGGTTGTGTGTGTGTATGTGTGTGTGTGTGTGGGTGTGATTGTGGTGTGGTTGAATGGATGTATGGTGAGTGGGAGGGAAATGGGTAGGGGGGAGTGTTTGTGTTATGTGTTGATGGGACTTTGTGTAGAAGACGGCTTTATTTTTAATGCAATGTTATGTTGGTTAACTGATAGCCCACTGAAGTAGGATGTATGGTCCAATATTACCACAAAAGGGATTGAGGTTGGGTCATTTGAATATTTGTAGTTTACGTAATAAAGTTGTTGATGTTGCTGAGATATTGACTGAATATAAATTACATATGCTTGCAATATCAGAAACACACCTGAGTTCAGAAATAAATAGTGATGTATTGAAAATAGAAGGTTATAATTTGTTTAGACTGGATAGAGGTGCAATCAAGGGAGGTGGGGTAGCCGTTTATTGTCAAGAGCATATACCAGTTAAAATTAGAAGTGATCTAGGATGTAAAGAGGTGGAAGTTTTGTGGCTGGAAATAAAACTTCCTTATATAAAATCAATATTGATGGGATGTTGCTATAGACCCCCAAGTGCTACCATATTGTACTTGGATAATATATGTAAAATGCTGGACAAAGTATGTGATACAAATTATGAATTGTTTTTTTTAGGAGACTTTAACATAGATTGGAGTGTGAGAGACTGTCCACTTAAGGCGAGACTACTTTCTCTAGCGAATACATGTAATTTATCACAAGTAGTTAAGAAGCCTACTAGAATATGTAGAAGAGGGGATGGAGTTATATCTGCAACTTGTATTGATCTGATATTTACAAATATTTCTGAGCTGTGTTCCAGTGTAGCTTCCATTCCAGTGGGTTGTAGTGATCACAACCTTATTGTTATTGGAAGGAAAACAAAAATACCAAAAACGGGTCAGAAAATTGTTTTCAAGAGAGTTTTTAAAAACTTTAATGAAAACAATTATTGTAATGAAGTAAGAGGGGTGGACTGGTCTGAAGTTTTACGAAAAGAAGATCCGGATCTTGCTTTGGGTGAGTTTGATAATGTATTACTCCCCATTGTAAATAAATTTGCACCAATTAAGAAGTTTAATGTGCGGAATTTTGTGTCTCCGTGGTTGGATCAGGAATTAAAAACACATATGATTGAGAGAGATAGAGCTAAGGCAGATGCTGTAAAATCAGGTAGTGAAAGAGAATGGGGTAAATATCGTAAATTAAGAAACTTTGTTACAATGTTGAATAAAGTCAAAAAGAAAAAGTATTATTATAATAGAATTAGTAGTAATAATATTGACAGTAAGACAATTTGGAAGGTTCTTAATCAGCTTATGGGCAAAAGTGGTAGATCGACACCTTCTTTTTTAGAGGCTGAGGGAAAATTCATTACTAAACCAAGTGAAATTGCTAATTATCTGAGTGGTTATTTTAGTGATAAAATTCAGAAATTACAAAATAATATGATGACAATTGATAACTATGTAGAGCATTCATCTGAGCTTATTACTGAAAAGCTGATGGTGAATAAATCATGTAGTTTTCATTTTGAAAACGTCACTATGTCTACAGTAGAAAGATTAATAAGATCAAGCAAGGATAAACCAGCAGGTATTGATAATTTGGATGTAAGATTGCTTAAACCTGTGGCAGATGTCTTGGCCCTACCTATCTCACATATTATTAATTTAAGTTTGAAGAAATCAGTATGCCCAGCTCAGTGGAAAATTGCAAAGATAATCCCATTGCCTAAAAATCACAATAAGAATTTTTCAGGGAGAATAGTAGACCGATAAGTATATTACCCACCCTAAGTAAAATTATGGAAAGAATAGTATATGCTCAAATTCAAAACTATTTTAGTATAAATGACTTGAACACAGCTCATCAACATGCCTATAGGAAGGGATATTCTACAGCTACAGCGTTAACACAAATGACTGATGAATGGCTGAAAGAAATTGATGCAGGAAAGATAGTGGGCTCTGTTTTACTAGATTTCAGTGCTGCTTTTGATATTCTGGATCATAAATTGTTAACTAAAAAATTGCACTGTTATGGTTTTGACAGGGATTCTGTTGCATGGATTGATAGTTATCTTACCAATAGAAAATATTGTGTATATTTCAATGGAGGTTTCTCAAAAATGAGAGTTATGAGTTGTGGAGTGCCACAGGGGAGTTGTTTGGGGCCGCTTTTATTTTCAATATTTACTAATGATTTACCTTTAGTTTTAACCAATGCATCCATTGCTATGTATGCAGATGATTCCACCATATATTCATCAGCGTCTACATCAAGAGAGCTTGAAGAGACTCTAAATGAAGAGTTAGTGCGTATTAGGAGATGGGTTAATGTAAATAAATTGGTACTTAATATAGAAAAAACAAAATGTAGTGTATTATGTTCTAAGAGGGTAGGCAGAGTAGAGCCATTATTACAATTAAAACTAGATGATATAGAAATAGAACAGGTTACAGAAGTTAAGTTACTTGGTGTATTGATTGATAGCCGTATATCCTGGGCAAATCAGATTGATGAAATGTTAAAAAAAATGGGGAGAGCGATGGCTGCAATTAGGTATTGTAAAATATATTTACCAAGACATTTGATTAAACAATTAATGGAAAGTTTGGTTCTCTCTCAGTTAGATTATTGCTCAGTTATATGGTCCAATACATCAGAATATAATCTTAATCGATTACAGGTGGCACAAAACAAAGCTGCCCGTATAGTGCTTAATTGTTCATATAGGACCAGAGTTTGTGATATGTTGAATATGTTAAACTGGTTACCAGTGAAAAGTAGGTTACATTATTCTCTTCTTGGTTTTGCAAGAAATGTTATAACAACAAGGACTCCTGGTATTTTATTTAATAATTTTAAGTTTTTCCAGGATGGACATGATTATGTTACACGTCAGTCATCAGCAGGAAAATTTATCTTGCCTGGTTATAAAACAGGAGCTGGTCAGAGAACATTACACTATAGGGCCATGGTAGCATGGAATTCATTACCTAGTTTTTTGGTGAATGAAGCTAGTAAGAGGGTCTTTAAAATTAAACTGAAATTGTATGTATTTACTCAAGTTTGTATATGATTTCTTATTTTTTATTTATTTATTTTTTTCTGCTTTGTTAAAGAATTTGTTATGTAAGTGAAAGATTGTGAACCTAAGTATAAGTGGGCTCTTAGTTCATGATGTTGATTTAAATTTAACCAACTTAAATTAAGGAATATTTTATAGTTCATCTCTACTCAATGTTTTTTGTTTATGGATGTTTGTTGTATGGTTTATGGTCAGTTTGTTGTATGAATGTATGTTTAATTTGTAAAAAAAAAAAAAAAAAAAATAATAGTGATTTTTGACCACAGGAAGAACAGCACTCATATGAGTATGAGATAGCTGATTGTTGGATCAATAAACAAATCAATTCCTTCCACACAAGTTGAACCTGAACTTTACCACATATGGTTATGAGTCGATCCCCTGGGCTGAACAGACGCTCGCGAGCTATCTGTCACCCAGTCCAGCATCTTCTCTTAGACACGAGTGAGGGAGTGGGGCCTCGATGAGGTTTGCGAACTGTGTCGGGCCACAGATATGTCTCTCAGAACTACAAAGGAGACCGCTATAGCAATTGGGTGGTCTATGGCAGCCCTTGTAGCTACTGAGAGAGACCTCTGGTTAAACCTTGCTGAGATTAAGGAGAAGGATAAAACCTTCCTCCTTGATGCTCCAGTAGATCCTCCTGGTCTCTTTGGTGATGCAGTGAGCACCGTAGTTGACAGTTTTCAGGAGGTTAAAAAACAATCAGAGGCATTCAAAAAGTTTCTCCCCGCCATGTCTTGCTGGGCATGAGTAGCCCCAGCCGTCAAGCTCCTCATCTCGTGCTCAACAGAAAGAGAGTGTTTCAGAAAAAAAGTATTGTGCACCTTCACAGAAACACTGAAAACAGTCGCAAAACTCAACACTCACACTTCAAAGCCTAAGCCGGATTTGAGGACCGTTCTTCTAGCTAAGAAGGCTTCGGCCCAAAAGCAAAGGTCCTGACGTCTCTAGCGTCAGACCTGTGAGGGCAGCCCTAACCAGGATGGGACAGTACACACCTCAGAATACGGTGCCGGATACATCTCTGTGTCCTCACAGGGCCGTTCTGCCAACCCCACCACCCTCGGTGCTTCGGGTACTCGCACCCTCTAAAGGGGGTTCAAAAACAGTCAGTTCAGGAAGTTCCTACCGGTATGTTTCAGGATCCCGAACTGGCTGTCTCTATAACACCATAGGCCAGCCTCGAGAGGCTGGTTCCCTTAGTACAGTAGATTTTCTGGCAGCGTGGAAGCTACACCAAATATATCTCAATGGGTCCTGCAGATAGTAGAGAAAGGATACAGAATCCAGTTTGGTTCTCGTCCTCCAAACTTCAATGGGGTGTTACTCACAGTAGTACATCCTGAGCAGGCTCTAGTAATGGAGCAAGAGGTAAAGGCCCTGTTAGCGAAGGAAGCTATAGAACAAGTGTACTCACTTGACAGAGAATCAGGTTTTACAGCCGTTATTTCATTGTTCCAAAAAAGGATGGAGGGTTGCGTCCCATTTTAGATCTTCATCTTCGTCGTAGATTTTACATCATGAATCGTTCAGTACAGAAACTCAAATTCAAGATGCTAACACTCAAACAGATTGTGACTCAAATCAGATTAGAGGACTGGTTTGACACGATAGATCTGAAAGACGCTTTCATGTCTCCATCCTCCCTTAGCACAGGAGTTTCCTGAGGTTTTCTTTCGGGGGCAAAGAATACCAATATCGGGTACTTCCTTTCGGTCTAGCTTTATCACCCCACACATTCACAAAATGCGTAAATGCAGTTCTGGCCCTGCTCATGCTGCAGGGCGTACGTATTCTGAAATACATAGACGACCTCCTGATTCTAGTGGAATTAGAACAGTTAGCGGTTCGGCAACGAGGTGTTGTTCTCACTCAAATGCAAATATTGGGGTTGAGGCTCAATGACAAAAAGAGTGTGCTTTCTCCAGTTCAGAGAACCACTTTTCTTGGTGTGGTATGGAATTCAGTCACGATGCGAGCCGTTCTATCGCCCGCTTGTGTAGCTGCTATCCTTACAGCCACAAAAGAGCTACAGCAAGGCCAGTCACGCACTGTAAAACAGTTCAAGAGACTGTTAGGCCTGTTGGCAGCAGCGTCCAATGATACCCTTTGGCCTGCTGTACATGAGACCTTTGCAGTGGTGGCTCAGGACCAGAGGGTTCTCCCCGAAGTGAAACCCACTTCATATGATCAAAATAACGCAGCAGTGCCTCTGCACCTTGGTTATATGGAGGAAACACTCGTCCGTACAGACAACACATCGGTGGTCTCTTGTCTGAACCACCAGGGGGGTCTGCATTCGCGTCCGCTTTGCAAATCGGCACATCAGATCCTCCTTTGGTCCCTGGGGAAAATACTCTCTCTGATGGCAGTGTATATTCCAGGGGACCAGAATATAGGAGCAAACACCCTGCCAAGGCAGGGTCTGAGGCCAGGGGACTCCACCCCGAGGTGGTGGAGCAAATATGGGGGTTGTATGGCCAGGCAGAAGTGGATCTGTTTGCATCTCAGCATGCGACGAACTGTCCACTCTAGGTTCTCCCTCACTCAACCAGCCCCCCTGGGATGCTATGGTGCAGACGTGGCCGAGGCTACGTCTGTACACATTTCCCCCTGTTGCTCTGCTCCCAGGAGTTCTGGAGAGAATCCGCCAGGATGGAAAAAAAGCCTACTGCTAGTAGCACCATGCTGCCCAAGTCGAATTTGGTTTGTGGACCTCATTCATCTTCTCGACGGCCCTCCCTTGGAGATCCCGATCATGAGAGACCTTCATCTTGGGCAAGGGGAACAATATTTCACCCCCCCCCCCCCTACTATGGGTTAGCCCTCTGAGGGGGCCCAACTCAGGGATAGTGGTCTCTCAACCGAGGTTGTTGAGACCATTCTAAGCTTCAGAGCTCCTGCTATGAGGAAACTTTATGGTGCTTGGTGCTTAGCGTACAACAAACTGACACTGAGGTACTTGAGAGTTTGGTGATTTCGGTATTCTCATTCCCAAAGTGTCGTTGAGCGTGTTGAGCTCTCTCGGCCATTGTACTAAAGGCTGCAAGGAATGGTAAATATGGAGATAATGGCACGATGGTCAATCTGAAAAACCTTTGTGTTTGTAGTCAACATTTCAAATGATTTGACCATCACTTCTTGGTCAAACTTCTTGGTCACCTTCATTTCAAATGATTTAACCATCACTTTTCACTTCTGTTTGTTTTAGGCCAAACAGAAGTGAAAAACTAAAAGAAACTGCCGTTCCCTCAGACTCTACTCTGTCGCATACAGGTAAAAAGGGTGTTGCCATATGTTCAATTTTTTCCCCTAATACTCATACTAATCAACTCAAGTGAAGTATATTCATATGGTGCTTTTCACAAAAGTGCTTTTCTCCTCTGGCCAATTAACGAACAGTCTATGAATATGATTCAGGCAACATTATAGGTCAGAAGTCAGATTGGTTTGGTTTGGAACAATCAGATTATTATCCAGTTCCGTCTGGTTGAAGATTGGAGTGTGAAGATAAAGTGTGATTAGGCTAGAGAGTGTGAAAAGGTATGGCATAGGAAGAGGCACACTTACTTGATGGAAAATCCATTGCTCAGACAAGGTAATGAGGTGGGGTGTTGAAGGCAGAGTTACACAGTGGAGATATCCAAAGAATACTGCCTTGAGCACAGGCTTATGTCCCCTTTCATCTTCCTCTTGTTCATGGCACTTTAGAACCTGAAAGAGCCAAAATGACCAAACATGCTCATGTAATATAGATACTCTTACATTACACAATACACAGACAACTAATCTAAGAGGCTTTGATCTCTACACTATCAGTTTTACCATGTGGAACCAGAAAGTCACTTCTGACATTATTATTCTCTCAACATTCAAACACATAAAAAAAGCTAAATCGTCAAGTTCTCAAGAGACCTGTTTTTGTATGCCGTGTGGAGTATCATTGTACTTGCGAATTTTTATAATGATAGCCTCGACTTCAAAAGCTTACCAGACCTAAAATGCCTAGTATAAGGCATTTTAATTTCATTATTCAAATTAATTCATGTCCAGAGGTTTAGATTTAATTTGAGAAGAGTCTTGGAGTACGAAGCAAGTCTAATTGCTTACAAAGAGAATGCGTGCCTGAACTGAAGATTTACATATAGGTTTACAAAGCGAAAAGCCCAAAGTCCACCCCAAAGGGACTTACCATGTCCCAGAGAAAACACTGTTTACCTATTCACTCTATTGTAGTCCAGCCTTTACTTCAGTGACAAATGTGCTCACTTTGTAACACACTTTATAATGCCCGCCTAGCTGCAAAGCATAATGTTGCATGTAACTTTGAAATGTGTTTTACTTTTACCAATTTTGTAAAAAAGAGTGCGTCGCCTGTTGTGTGAGGAGAGTGAGTCGCTTGCTGTGTGAGGAGAGTAGGGATGGGTATCGTAAAGATTTTAACGATACCGCTTATCGACCCGGTAATTTAACGGTATTCTTATCGGTTCTTTTTGTTATATTAATTAAAAAAAAAAAAAAAAAAACATTTAGGACGTAACTAATATTGCTTTATATTTTGAAATGTAAAATATATATTCAATCTTGGTGCTTTTATTAGCTTTCTATTATCAAACGCGTCCTGCAGTTCAGCAACAGTAGAGACTGCATTTTACAAAAATCACAGATCGTGCTGATTCTGACGTTACGTTTGGGTTTTAGGGAGAAATGACAGTGCACCACTATGAAGGGAATGAATTTGTGCTAGACCGAATGCAGCTTTAGATTTTTATGGTTTTACCTCAAATATCTTATTTTTTTCTAATCATTGGAAGCCAAAATTGGAATCTAAAATAAAAGTTGTTTAATATCAAAGAGCTAAAGTGACCTCATTGTCACTCATTAAGCGGCTGGGTTGTTGTGCGTGCCGTGGCTCCGCGTGATCGCTCTCTCTCTCACACACACTCTCTCTCTTTATCAAAAATGCATCACAGACAAATGGTTCAATATCATATGGAAGTGGCTGGCGAGATTAAATTAGCAAGATAATGTCTTTATAGCAATAATAAATAGCATGTGTACTTTCTTAATTTCTACAGTACCGACAGCAGAACCGATAATGTCTGAGCTTATCAATCCAGTGGTCTTTCAACATTCAGCACCAGGGCCCGTTTAGTACCGGGTTTCGGTACCCATCCAGAGGAGAGCTGCTGTGCGAGGAAAGTGGACGACGATTTGCAGGAGACTGCAATGATTGGTCAAAGTTGCAGAAAAGTTGCGGTGATTGGTCAAAATTGCAAGTTGCACTGAATTTTATGGGGATTTGTTGATTGTTGCGATTTCAACATCGCGAAATCCTGGAGGGACTGAAAAAGAGGAAGCCGGCAGAATGCAGATATGTTTTTGCTTCGAAGCCAAGTTAATTCTTCACTCCTTTAGCCATCTCTGATTTTGTCAGCTTCTTACAAGATGAGCAAACTCTCCAGTGTTTGCCAGTTGGTGTGTTTCTCCACGGGCACTTCAGCACTGCAGTTTTTCTCTCACAGAAAAACTGCAGCTTGCACACGAAAAAAAGAGCTTGCACACGGCACGTCTTTTTAAAGATGCCTCGCCCCTGTACTTCTGGTTGCGGTCGACTTGTATCTGACTCTGATGGGCACGGGCGCTGTCTACTGTGGTCATTGATCACGCTAGAGCAGTGCTCGTGGATGACTCATGTTCTCTCTGTGGGAACATGACCATTGAAAAACTACGATTGAGACTCAATGACCTCGCAAGAGTGAGAGCCCTCTCATTCACACCCCGAACAAGCGCCTCCACGAGAGGCTCTAATTTGGCTGGTGGCCAGGGTGATCTGAGGGTGACTGTGTGGAACAAAGCGCCGACTATCTGTCTTTGCCCCACATCACCTTCTTCAGTGTTGCAACCCCAGAGAGTTCAGGGGATTGCCCCGTGGGTTTCCTTTGGCGCTCCAGTCCTTTCCTTTGACGTGATGTCAATCGCAGCTTCACAATGTACTAGCCCAATCAGACAATACCGCCACTGTAGCGTACATAAACCGTCAAGGTGGCCTGAGCTCAGTCAGAAACATATCCGCATTTTGCCGGTGTCCTCCTTTTATACCCACGAGGTAGGGCGGAGTTGCGCCATGCAAATTCCACAGACCAATGGCATTTCTTTGCCATTGGCTCGTTTTGTAATACACGAAGTTCATAGGCCTCTAAGCGAAACTCCATTTGTCGTCATCCGATGGAACGTCTCCGTTCCATAAACTACAACTTCTATAACTTTTTGTCAGTTTCACTTTCTTAATTTATTTCACTTCTACAAAAATCTGCCAAATGTCTTAAAACAAGACCAATCTTACATCTATATTCAAAAGCATTCTTGAATGACAACCATTTAAGTTCGAAATCTGCATTTTCATGTATATACAAAAAAGGGAGGAGAAACTTAACAGGTTAAATAAACTACATTTAAAAAAATAAAGGGTCTTCATTGGCATAAATGGTTTCAAGAACCTTTAGCATCAATTTTTTCAACAATAATAAAAAAAAAAGTTCTTCAAATTATTGGAATATTTTTTCAAACTAAGAAAAGTAATTATTTTAAAAGAAGTCTGTTCACAGAAGGGTTCTTCGGGGAACCAAAAAATGGCTTTTCAAATGCATCACTACAAAATAAAACAACAACGAAAAAACAACCTTTTGTTAACTTAATTTTTTAGAGTTTAACGAAGATGCAGAATAAAGTATTTTCTTAGTAATTAACATTGAATCCCAGATAAAGAACTTAAAAAACCAAGTGTTCTAGAGAACAAATTTCCAGCATTTCATCAATCCAATTCTGATGAGAAGGCAATTGTCTCCTGTTGACCCATTCTCTCCATCTCTGTCATCTCCCACTGAGCTCGAGTAAATTTCATCGCACCAAGAGCCTGTCAGCAATCAAACCAACTCAAATCCTGACAACATGATTCCTCGCACCCCCTGTGTCCCTTTAACACAGGGAAAATTCTTCACTCTGTCACCCAGCCCAATCACCTAAATCTGGACTTAATTAGATCCTAATAGAGCCATTTCTCACATTATGGTAGAGAGCTTTCGTTAGGTAGAGCCTGATAAGCAGACAGAGAAGTCATTGTTTTTAGTGGAAAGCTTATAAAATCCAACTGCTTTAACATTGTGTCTTTATTAACTTTCAAATAATATCTTCAAAACCCTTGGAAAAAATCGTTAGAAATAATAACGCCTCGGTTACGACTGGAACCTCGGTTCCCTGAAGAGGGAACGAGACGCTGCGTCGATTGATGCTAAGGGAATGCTTTGCGTGATGATGTCTTGAAGCACTTGTAAAATCAGTCCAATGGTGTGACGGAACGTCAGAGGCAGGTGACGTCATGAACCAGGAAACTATAAAAAGCCTGCCCAAACAAAGCAGCGTTAGCTTCGTAAGGTCGCTTACAGACACAACGGAGATATGGCAGGTGACACAGAGTCTCGTTCCCTCTTCAGTTTGTTTCCAAAACAAACAAACAATTGTTTTCGGATTTACACCACAGTATTATAATAAAATTATAATAATATTTTTTTTATTATTATAATTTATCATTCATGTAAACACCTTGATCAGATTCATCAATCGTATTGATTTCAATTCGATTGTGTCCATGTAAACGTAGCTACTGTTTCTTACTGCCACTGAGGGAATAAAAATAAATAAAAATCTCCTACCGACCCATGAGCTCAACTGACAAACAACCCGGAACCAACCTTTTTTTTTTTCGGCCTAGGCCGAACGGAAGAACTTGATATTGGTATGCTCTGCCCCCGAAAGCAAACCTCATAACTTCCTGTGATATGGAAGGATGGAAATGTGGTGGAAGTAAGCATCCTTGTGATCGTGACAAAGGAGTTTTTGGATCTGATTTGTCTAAAGGTTAATATTTAGAATTTGAGTTGCATGACTGATTCATTCCTTCTTTGGAATGATGAAATACTGACTGTAAAACCCGGTATCCCTGCTGGCCTGAGGTACATTATCTATGCACCCCTTGTCCAACAGGGTTCTCACTTCTTATTCCATTACCAGAACCTGCTCGGGGCCTACCACAGTGGATAGGACCCCCATAAACCTGGGTGGGCGAGACCCCAACTGTATTTGATAACCCTTTTCTGTGGTCTGCAGGACCCATTGAGATATTTGGCAGTATCTTCCACAGTGTCAAAAACTAGAGGTACCAGCCTCTTGAGACGGGTTTCTGGATTTAGTTGTTGTTGAGCAATCAGCTCGTCTCCCTGTAACGGTGAACCGGCAGGGAATGACTGAACTGGCTGGTGTAGGACCCTCCTTAGGGGGAGGGCATCCCAGGGCCACTACATTTCTGGGTAGAACCTGAGATATGTGCTAGATCTGTCAGGTGAGCGCAGAGATAAGGCAGAGCATGTCCCTAACCCTGCTGACAGATCCATTTGCGAACCCCAAGTCTGAAGGAGCAAACTACCATGCAAGCATTCTGAAGTAATTATAACAGGACATTGTTTACAAGCTGTTATTGATGTCTTTCTATGGTTAAAACAATCAATGAAGCCTGTATATCTTTAGGACATGTGCACTGCAAAAGGCCAAAACATGCAATTGTTACATTTCAGGAGTTTTGTATATAATATAATATAATATAATTATAATTAAATTAAATTATTATATATTATATTAAAGTATATTAGATTATTATATATTATATTACAAAATATAATATAATATAATATAATATATCTGAATTCTTAGCATCAATAACTGTTCAGCTGCAGGAGTGAACTGAGAAACAATTGAATCCCCATTTTAAGCAAACAAACAAAACATGCAAGTAAAAAAAAATATCTTAAACAATGAGGCTGGTGCGGATTTACTTTCATTCTTTTATAGTAAAGGATCCACCTCGTTACAAGAGATTTATTATTTTCATGACACACTCATTAGATTTTGTTGAAGATTTCAACCCTGATTCTGACAAAAACTGTGATAGATTACTCTATAAAACCTTGTATCTGTACTGACACTTAAAAAGATGAACAGTAAAAATTATAGAAACTCTGAAAATGTCCTTGAAAATGTGATAAGTGAAAATGGAGTTACCAGAGAGACCATTGAGTATTGTGGCTTTCACTGTCGGAAGAGGTGAAGATTACTTTAATAGCAGTTGTAAAAGTCATGTTATATGCAATCATGGAGCTGATGGGTCAAAATAAATCATCCTGGATTCCTCATTAATTTTCCCACGTAGGGACAGTAAAACAGCTTCCTTCTATCACTTACTTGATGAGGATGAACTAAAGGCATGCTTAAATGTGTGAAATCAATGGCATTCAGCATGTAGCATGAAGCAATTAGGCAGTATGCAACACAAATGACAACACCTGCAGTACATGAAAAGCAGCCCGTCTATATCTTCACAATGTGTGTGCTATTTTATAGTGTCAAGAAATCAAAAACAGATTGCTTGGTGTTAAATATACATCTGTATGACTTTACAAATCAACATGAAGCCCGTCAATAGGACATGCACACTGCAAAAGCCAAAACAGTGTGTTGGTGTTTTATTTGATATTTATTTAGGCACTATAGTATACATTTTAATATTTGACTATCAGATAATATCACATTTTTGCCTAAACACCAGCTAAATTAGAAGTTACCACATAAAAGAACATTTTTAGAACAGCTGACAACATTAAAATGATTATTATATCATTAAAATATTGTGTGTGTGCGTGTGATAATGCATATCCATTTTTCATACACATACATAATGCGTGTGTGATAATGCATATCCATTTTTCATACACATATATAATGTTGTTATCATTTTACATAATTCATTTGAGTTTTTAGTGTTTGATTTGAAATGTAATTAGACAGTATATTATACATTTTAATAATGGCCATACATTAGTTATCAACCAATAAAACAAATTATTGGCCATAATTGTAATATTAGAACATAGCTATTTTATATTTTAATAAAACCAGTTAATTTAGTTACCACATAAAGCAAATTTTTAGGTTACCTGACAACATTTTTCTTGACCTTACAGTCGTCACATGCAAACGAGATGCCATATTTGTCTGTTTGCATAAGTGAAGCCTCTCTTTTAGGGCTGGATGTCAACAGTAGCGGTCTAACACTCATGAGCAGCACCTTGATTGCCCCATTAATCTTGGACTTCATTGTCTGGCAATAAAAAGGTGTGTCTGAGCATAAAAGATCCCACCTATCCATCAGTCTTAGTGCCACTCAATAAATGGCCAGAGATTTAAACAAAGTACGGTGCTGCGATAAAACCTTGTTTGTAGTCTGTCTTTCCAATTGACAAGGCCAGATAACCATCTAAAGCTTTTTAAACCTGTGGGCTCTGTAAGGTTACCACAGCACACAATAAGATGGTGACAAATTTCAAACTTATCCCCAGTGACGCATATGTCTGATGTTAAGAGGTTTCAGGGGGAAATTGAACAAACAATCTGTTGATCCTGTATACCTCCGGATATACAAAGAAAATCAATATAAAACCAAATGAGATCTACTGCATTATATAACACTTTAAGGTAGCAACCTTACAGATTGGCTATGACTTAGGAGAGGATTAATTGCATTGACATTCCCATAAACCATAGCAATGAGTCATCGAACCCAGCTATGTCAACCATCACCACCAACAACCAAACAACTCAAAAATATTTTAGACATACATGTCATACAATGTCACAAAGTCACAAGACAAACTACAAATATCGAAAATTCATTGTTCCATTTTCAGCATTCATGTTTGGACGCCATTTGATGCCTTTGCCAACGTCCAGTATAAACTGAGGAGCGGCAATCAGCCTAATGTACTCGAGTGTGTCCAGTGCACAAAGCCTTCTAACTGACGCATTAGCTCAGCAATCTCCCAAAGTGAAACACTCCTCATTAACATGAACGACCAGAATTTATCATCATCAATAGATTGTGTTCTTTGTAGACATTTCCACAATGACAAAAACAGGTGAGGGCGAGGGTGAATTCTCCTTCAGTCTAACTATATGATTGATCTGTCTACTGTCCTAAAAGCAGGTTTGCTCCAGTTTTGTCTGGAATGTAAAATATCTAAAAGCTAATTTCTCTCTATTTATACCTTGCGTTTTAAATGTTTTTACATCAGGCACAAAGTAAAGCCACCTTGATGATAAATGTTATAAATGAGTGTGTGTGCAAAAGGGCTTTTAATTAAATAAAATGAAATAGAAATATCCAGCGCAGCGATTAATAATGTCCCCATTTCATCCTTTCAGTTGAATTAAACGTGATATGGCGATAGCTGTTTGACTGTGAGCAGATCCCTACCATCAGCTTGTTTAGCATCCAAGCATAGTAATGCGAGATGCTTCTATAGACAGCATTGTTCTCTTCTGAACCCATGACACTTTGACTTAAGCACAGGTGCAGTGTGATAATGGCTGAGCAGACCACACATCCCAAGGTGAACAAGGAGACTGTCTGGACATTTACCCAATTGACACTGTGCAGACAAAATGCTAAACAAGAGGACAAGGTCTGTTGTAGCACCAAATTGCTGTGGCAGCAGTGTACAAAATACACCGGAGGTAAAGCGGACTTGCATAAGGTCTGTAAGCCAGTATTTATTACAGCAGAAATAAGACGGACCAATTGAGAATTTTGCCAGTCTCTGATTCTGGGAATTCTCGTGGCCTGCTGACTTAGAAAACTGTTTTATGATACTGTTGATCCGCTGAGAGGAAACAATGGCGATATTATGTGCAGGCTGAGCAGCTGCTCCTCTAGTTGCCATGGCACTTTAACACACACACTTAATATCAAGAATTCATTTAGATCCCTTGTAGATAAAATACAAAGTTCTGTCATGAAACTCTAGATGGCGCGCATTCTTTTAACTCAACCTGCTCGTAATCACATCATAACAGCTGATCCTGCTGTGTCAGTAGCTAGTGCCTTATAGCAGTGCAGCTCACTTTCAGAAACCCCCCCACCTTCCCCAGCTCCACCTGTATAGATCTTCTACGGGTAATTCATGGATGCAATTTTGTACAGCAGCAGCATGTCTTACTTGCTCACAGCAGTGTGTCGCGTATGTATTGGCAGTAGCGATTCGCTTTGCAGCAGCCATAACCAACAGCAGCAGCGCACCAGATCTATTCTGCCAAGGTCAAACATATCAACATTGCCAAATCTATTACCATGCCAAACACTCCGAGAGTTGTCATTACATGTCCATGACTTGTCATCTCTATGTGAGCTGTGTGAAGTATTTTTAAACTAAACAAAATTTGTTGTTTTAACACTATAACTATAATATACTGAACTAATATAATATAATATAATACTAATATTACTATAACATCATGTAAAATTGCACACTAAATAAAATGCTCCCAAAAGTATGATGCTCATGTAAATCTAGAGGATGAGCTCAAAGCCGGAACGGTGTAAAATAAAATAAAATATTGAAAAATTCACTGTAAAAAAAAAAATATTTTCATGATTTGTAATAACAACATTTTTTCTTTTGTCAAATCAAATTAAATAATTTATGTAGTTCAGATAATGTAATATTTTGAGTTTCTGATGATTAAATCAATCTCATTCATTGTTATTATATTAACTCAATTTTTCCATTTCAATGAACTTAAAATTAAGGCAACCAGGTTACTTCATTTTTAATTTATACCAACAATATTTTTTACAGTGTATGATGGATCCATCCACTTGCTTTATATGGACCTACAGAATGAATTATTTTCAATGTTGTCAACATCTCTGAAAGGCTCGAAGAGACACGTGAGATATTAGAAGAGATCTCATTTGTGATTTGTCTTGCTTTTGTGTTCTACTGTATATGCAAAATATAGCAGCCCATCTCACCCCCAAGGCGTCACCTAACTGACGCCTTGTTGAATATAGATGTTCAGCCAATCCCTTGACCAATCCTGGATATTGAATATACCATAAAATGTTTCCAATCTCAGCAAAAGGTTTTACAGCTTAGCCAAAGGCAACTAGTTGTCCTTGAGGAGAAGACTGACAAAAGCAAAGCCGTAAGAAGTAGCCTGATTTCTCTGGTCTTTTCATCTTACAAATGTTACACAGCATCTTCCAGGGAGGACATAAATCACTGGCTAATACATTTAATTTATTTTTCTTGGCAGAGATTTTTTTTTTTTTTTTTTTTTGCCATATGCAGCGGTTTCATAATGTGAATAACGCGCCGTTGTAACACGCCGTATATCCTGTCAGCGGCGCTCTTAGGATACTCTGCCATTTATTCATCCGAAAGATTATGTTCCGAGTAAATAAAGTTTAAAATAAATAAATTTGTGTTTACAAAATGAGATCAGATTACCAACTGTTTGTACAATCAAGCTCCCATTCAATTTTGTCGAAAAAACACTTGTTCTCAATTATACTGAATTTCAGGTTGAAGTGGTAATGTGGGCCTCTTTAGGCTGTGAGATGTCAGAGGAAAGTCACGTAAAAACAGATTGAAAAGGAAATAAATAAATAAAATTATTCTTAATGGATGGAAAGAAGCAGCCATGAAATCATGAACAGAAGCCAATCAACCCATTCAATCTCTTGTGCTTTATGAGCCATGCAAGTTTTTAGCACTCGGCGCAATGAAGTGGGACACAATTAGCATGCCAGCAATTAGATATGAAGTTCTTACACTGCATTTAAGCAGCCAACTCTTTACTTTAAGGGATTTGGTGAGGTGGTTTGCAGCATAATTGCTTTCAAATGTGTTATCACATCAACGTACATGCTTGGTTTGGTCATATTTTCAGCTGCTTGTTAGCTGTCTTTGAGAACCTCTGTTTGATTTAGGATTGTCAATTTAACATGTTAATTTAATTAAATGGGTGGATTTCTGTGGACTGTTGCTTTATGTTAATTAAAATGAAAATAAAACAAAAGCACTTTATAAATGTCTGTTCAATGGTTTCACCCATGCCACTATAACGTATTTTCACAGAATTATCTTTGGGAGCTTTTCTTTGCAAAAATGTATATACGAAGAGTTCAGATGCAAAAGCCTCTAAATGCCGTTTGAAATGTTCTTCTTTAATGATGATTTTTATCAAACTTGTATATTTAAGTTCAGTAATTTCACTTAAATAACAATTAATAGGTAATTATCATTGCCATTTAAGTGAAATCACTGAACTTAAATATACAAGCTTGATAAAAATGATCATTCTAGAAGAAAATTTCAAATGGCACTTAGAGGCTTTTGCATCTGAACTCTTCATACAGTATGTGATTACAGTATGAATTTAAGGCTAATTCATCATAACTCAATTTGTCAATCAATCAAAACATTTCATGTAATAAATTCAATGAACCTTTTTATTTAATTATTATTATTATTATTATTATTATTATTATTATTTACATTTTATTTGAACTGACAGTCCTAGGTTAAGTGTTTTCTTTAACACTGGTGAATTTGAATTACCGTTTACCAATGTTTTACCAAGGACAATTGAATAGTGAACATGTGACTTTTAAAAAACAACCTGTCTCAGTTTCATAAGGCAAATGTGAATCATATCTGATGCAATACTTTAATAGATCCTGTCTGGCTCATGTTCCACCCCCTTAATGTTCACTGACCTCAGCATTAGAGGAAAGGATGCTGACTGGGGCGCCCTTTGACTTTGACAGCCGGGGATGTGACACCCATATGTGTGCATTTTACAATGCTGACCCACTGGATTTTTTTACACAACAGGGCAGAAGTATGTACTATTCTGGGGTGAACTGTCTATTTATAAGCTACTTAAGAGACATGTTGCCATCACCTGACGGCATCAGTTGCACGAGACATTCATTGTAAGAGAAAACTTAATTTGTGCTCTTTTTAGTCCTCTACAATCTACAGTACATAGCAATTCTACATTTTAATTTATTTCTTAAATTCATTTTAATTCACCTCAATATTTTGTCTATTTGATTATGTATTGTTTATTTTACTTTCAGCACAGTTATTCCAGCCACTGCAAAACACACTTCAGGTGTGAAACATTTCACATCACACAGAGAGCGTATATGAGATGGTTTAAATATTAGCTACGGAAATCATGCACATTTAATTCAGTAGGAAATAAACAGGAAATGGTGCGAGATAGAGAAGATATGATGAGTCATATATTCTGTAAGCAGTCAGGATCACCAGCCCAATTATAGCTCTCCACTGGACGCTCAACTGCTTAGTGGTCCAAACTATTATTTCCCAGACAGAGAACAGTGATCCCAGCTGAAATATATGTGGCTTTCAAATTGAATTTGGAGATTGACCAAATTAAATCTTTTTATCTATTTTTTTTTTCTTTCAGCCAATTCCAAAACCCCTCTGTTCCAAATGATTGTCAAAATTATCTCTTTATTACAGAAAGATCAAAAATGTATACATTTATGATAGAATTAGAATCACAAAGTGTACTTTTACATCTATTTGGCTTAATATCGGTAATGACAATTACAAATATCCTACAACAGATCTATAAATCGGAAAACATCTGGTTTGTGTAGTCTGCGTAGTTGCACCCCTCTGAGGCAAATGGCAAATAAATTCAATAAAATCTGGTTCACAAGGAGTTTTAAAATTGAGTTTAGATAACTGAGTACAGATGGACTGGCTCCTAAATAAATTAAGCCAACAAACATACAATAGAGTATGACAGTATAAAAGGAAAATCATGTCACTTAAATATTCAAGTCAGATGCCTTATACAGAACATCAGAATAGTAAGCTCCATATAACAATTAAACAGACTTTTTTTTTTTTAATTTGTGTTTTCTGTTATTTGTTTATTTTAAAAAGCTAGTTTTGCAGTGAATATTGAATGTTTAGGCATACAATTTACCTAACCTCATTTCATAAAACCATGTCACTTTTTTATTTGCTCTCCAAAGATGACCAGTTCCGGTCCCCGTTTGTGGAAGACACTGAATAATTCATCTTATAATATAAAACAGTCTATATTCTTTTATCCTTCCAAGTTACACCAGTAAACAGAGACGGTCGAACTTCTCCAGTTAAACACACAAAAAAACGAAACTTGTCAAGTGGCTTGAATGTCAGCAGCTGGATAAAAGCATCTGCCAAATGTGCTATATTTAGTTGTTTACAAGCAATTTTTATTGTTTCTCGGTAAACCATGTTGACTCTAGTTTCAACTTTTAGCTATTGTTATTGCTTCATCGCTGCAATCTACAGATGAATTGTACCGTTAACAAAGAAAGCTACAGTTTACAGTCATAGTCAAGTGTGGGTTGGCAAAAAACATTTTTTCATTCATCTAACATGTATCCTGTTTTTGACCAACATTAATTGTGCTAAAAGAATGTAGTTTACAGAATATGGTTTCAGTTGTTTAATTCTCTGTTCTGAGAACATTACAGTATTTAATGACATTCACGTACATTTATCATCCAAAATCTAAAGCACATTGGTAAGTTTACACAATGAATAAACAGTGTCCATCATCTGAAACTGCCTGAACAACTGTGCAATCAGAGTGATGACAAAATATAAACCATGAGGAGAAGAACAACAACGTGGGCCCGGGGAGCTAGTTAATCAAAAGAAATAAATAATTTTTAATAGACTTTCAAACTTGTTCTTTTGTGTCTCTGTATGAACGGTACAATGTTTGCAGGTAGATTTGGTATGTCCATCATTGATTTTGGCAGTAAACGCCACTACACCATCACTTGGGAATTTTGAATGTCTTTTTAAAGTTGTGGTTTTCAATTTAGGAGTGAAATAAGTGAAGTGTGATTAATATTACTTTAAGCGACTTTCACGTGTTTGACTTCTCCTTTTTGTGTGTTTGGCGAATTTTTTCTTTGTTTTTCAAAGAAGTCTTTTATGCTCACAAAGGCTGCAATTATTTGATTAAAATTACAATAAGGTTCTCAGCTACTGATGTGACCCTCGTTCCCTAAAGGAGGGAATGGAGACGTTACGTTACGGGCCACAGCCACTGAACTGGGTTACGAGTGTCGGAGACGCAGATGCTTTCAAGCCGTAGCGTGCCTTTTGGCCCTCACACAGTTGTAACCTACCCAGCGCCCTATGCAAGCCCAAGGAGAGTAGTCCTCCATTACCAAAGGGATGGAAGGGACAGGGCTTACTCTGGAGACGGTCGTAGCTGCCGTTTCTCTTATTGTGATACTTCACGGGGAAGTGCTTCGGATCTCGATTCCCATTATTTTCAGCCATGACCAGTATTGTTAATGCTGGGAACCATGCCTGGTCCTACGCCACACCCTTCAAAAAAGCAGGTAGCATGTGGTGGATTGATCCGTGGGGCAGTACTACAGTAGGTCCAGGGAGGAGCTACTACCAATGCAGAGAAAAACTGCCCAGCGAAATACTGTACATGGCTTTACCGACAGGGAAACCGTATCATGGACAGTACTCGCGGTCGGGACAGGCCGAATCTTAAAATGCCTGTGTGTGCAGTGCACACGATGATGCCCTCCATCTGAATTTCACGCATCATCAAAATCAGGTGACTGCAAACCACCTATTATACAGCATTTTACATTGGAATAAGCCTCGCCCTTAAATTACTATTATTTGAAGTTAACATTATACAAAGCCTTTCTTTAAAGTGAATTTTGAGTTTGTTATAGTGCTTCCTAAATGTAACAAATCACTTCCTGCCCTCCATCTGCATTTCGCACGACGGCAATGCAGTGGCGTCATATGCAAACAAGCTATTGTATATATGTTTTAATCAAATAACGTCGGATTATTTCTATGTTGAGCTGCCTGTTCATGAAGCTGAAAATGCACGTGATAAAATAATATACAATTGATGCATGCTTTTTCTGCTCTATATTTATGTTTTATGTGGGTAGGGCCCCATATTAGTTATTGAAACGGGCCCCCAGATGCTTAAGGCCGCCACTGGTCCCACCCCTGTGTTTCAATCGCCCCGCTCTGGAGGGACGATTAAAAAAAAGCACATCTCCCCTTCAAAGTAAATTTACTTTTTAAATCCTTCTATTTTTCTACTGAATAACACATGATAGTAAGAGAACACGTCGTTGATCACACACACACACACACACACACACACACACACACACAAAATCTATCTGTAACCTTATCTTAGAAAACTATGTTTATCTGAAAAGTATTTCAACCGTCCCGGCTCTCCCCTATATATATATAAGGTTACACTTTATATTAAGGTGTCATTGTTACAGTGTTCTTTGTTTAAGTACTGAGTAATATTACATGTACTTACTAAAGGGTTAGGGTAGGATTAGGATTTGGTTGAGGGTTAGTTGCATGTAATTATGCATAATTTACTGTTATTACTATGTTATGCTAACATTTGTAACAAGGAAAATAAACTGTTACCAAATAAAATAAAATAAAATAAAAACTGACTCATGACTGAACAGCTCGATTGATAGAATAATACTCACTTTTATCCTCTGAAGTAGTTCCTCCAATCCATTTTTTTTGTTTGGTTTTTCATGAATAAGCTCTTTATATGGCTTCTGTGTCCAGTCCAAGCAATGAGAGCGGAGGAATCCGATATAAGCTGGGAAACTGCATGGTGGGTTTTGAAGAGCTTCTAACTGGAAATTAGCATTAAAAGAGAAAAGACAAACCATGTGTTATAAATAACTTATGAGTAAATAAACTGAAACAAAGAAATTGATATAGGATCGTAAGTTTAAATGTACTTAATATCTGACTGACATTGGGTGACAGAATAAGCGTTAAATCCCTTCATTATAATATTGTTGCAAAGCGAGCTTTATGTTCTTATCTTTTAATGATGGATAAACTTTGTGTTTGAAAAGATGTTGTGATATTTTTATAACTGGTTTTCACCCTTGTGAAGTTGCAGGAAATGCATGGAAGTTCAGGGCCTTGGAAAGATCTTTTTGTGTTTTTAGCAGCTTTCATTCCCTTCTTCTTTCTAAACATTCTTACTATTGAAATGAATGGCTGAGTGAAAATCCGGCATGGTCATGAAAATACTTTTCCCCATTTCTATGAAACTCTCATACTTTATCAGACATCAGGGTACAGATGTGAACTAGATTACCACACACTCCCCCTAATATTCTTCTCTCTCTCTCTCTCTCTCTCTCTCTCTCTCTCTCTCTCTCTCTCTCTCTCTCTCTCTCTCTCTCTCTCGCTCTCTCTCTCTCTCTCGCTCTCTCTCTCTCTCTCTCTCTCTCTCTCTCTCTCTCTCTCTCTCTCTCTCTCTCTCTCTCAATAAATCATTGAGTTTCACCCTTTTTATAAACACTCCCTCCCCTTCCAGTAGACTCCAAATAGGGGCACAGACTTTCAGGTTCCCAAATTTTGTTGAAAGAAGTGAAAAGAGGTTTAAGGCAGGCTGATTATGTGCTCCACTTCTCTGCCTTTGAATGGTAAAGTAAAGAATGGAGCTTTGAACGTTTGACCAGCCACATGGCTCTAACTTGTGACATGGCAGAAGATTCTGGTGAGTTCTGTCAGTTTTTGGCATTGTGAATTTCATTTTATTCATGTTTCTACCTCAATAAACAAGACATGTCTTGATGAATATGGCAGAGCTAGTTTATGCATTTATTTTCTGCATTAAAAAAATCGAAACTGTAACCAAAATTGACTGACTGCATGATTCATTGCTTTAGTGATTTGTTTAATATATCCAGTTTTAAATATATTCTGTTACTCTTTTTGTGTGTGTGTGTGTGTGTGTGTGTGATTGTTTACTTTTTGCTTTCGGCTTACATGATGAGTTGTTATGGCTGGGTAATTACAAAAAAATCTCTTTCATTTCATAAGATTGCATTAAGCCAAAAACTGTAAAAGCAACTTTGTATTTTCCATTCAAAGAGACTTGTGCTTATTTGCATAGTCCATATTGCAATTTTGCAAATGTTTCATCTGCTCTGATTTGATGAGTTTCAGCACAAAGGTGAACATGAAAACTTCCAGACACCTGGCATTAATACTGAAGGTTAAGTGTGCCCTTTTTATTCTGACTGAGCATTAGACTTTGTTATCATTAAAAATATACTGCATTTCCTCTGCTTTGAACTGGTTTGGCATTTATTTTTGGAATGAAACAATGCTACTATTAAAGATTCCTGAAGGGAACCTAAAGGTTAAAAGTGCTGTTTAAATGGGCTTTTAATGTTCCAATAGTATCATTTAAGTGTCTAAAATGTTTAATTGTTTTCTTCGTTGTAAAAAAAATTACAAGCTCTGGAGTGCCTCTCTGGGCAATTGTGTGGGATGAAAATGGAGCTGCTAATTAAATCAAGGCATTTGTGCCATTGTTTATTCACATTGTTGATCAGTACATCTAAAAATGATGTATGCACATGACTGCATTTGGTTTTATGAAGAATATGCTTCATTCTAAGATTTGAAAAACAGTTTTAAAATTTCTTATGAAAGTGAGAGGTGAGAGGCACAGACTCGTTTACTAAAAGAGCTTGATAAACACTTACTTTCAAGCTTTTGTCTTTGTTTATTTTAAATATAAAAAAAATAAAATAAATAAAAAAGATGCAAACAGATTTGATAGGATTGGTAACCAATGACTTTTAAAAATGTTTTATTTGTCCGATTGCAGCAGAACCTGATTTCTTTGTTGATCCCGGAACATTCCAATCTAACAAATAGGATTTGAGGGACAAGTTTACAGTTTATATTAAATTTAAGCTTACAAACAGCTTAGGCTTAGTTGCTTCTACATCTGTGTTAATCACCTATAATTTCCCTCTGATTTTAGGAATAACTTTTGGTTTGGGGTTGGGATACACAGTAGTTAAGATTAAATTAGGGTCAGGGTTTACCCAGGAACGCATCTAACTCTGCAAAATCAGGATGTGCTCCGAATGCAACCCCAGAGGTCAAGCCTTTGAAAAAGGTGACTGCAGATTTGATATTCCACACCAATGCAATATATCTTTGCTATACCGCAGAAGCCAAAGTGCTCACTTTGTGGAAAATAGCTGCATTTTACCCATGAAGACAGAAATTGCATTTCACATGTTTCCAGATGTTGAGAGGAGTGGTGGGACTCCCTGGAGTAGACAGGACACTAAAATAAATTGTGTGTGTGTGTTCAGTTCAGTCACATTAGGAGACATGAGACATGAGGTGAACATCAGAAAGAAGGAGCTATTTTTTGCTGCGAAAATAACTAAAAAGAGCCTTGTTAGAACATAGCCCATATATATATATATATATATATATATAAAAAATTGTGCTTGATTTCATGAGAATTTGCTTTAAATACTCACAAAAAAAAAAAACAGTCAACATTTTATTTATTTTCGGCCACTGTCCACTACACATTGTAGAAAATGAAAAGGAAAGAACATCAGTATTAACAAGAGCCTGTGTGATTGTATTATCTAAAATGGGACTTTTTCTTTGAAAGAGTGAAGAATGAGAGAGTGAGAGTAGTAGAGCACTCATCCTTGTACATGCAAGACTAAATAAACAGCCTCCCTTTCTCAGAGGGTCATGTGCTACACCTCAGGGCCCTCACATAAATGAATGTGCTCACACACCAGCAGCAAGCCCCCCACCACATGCTCCGGAAAACCCTGTAAAAGTGACTGGTTAATTTAACTTGCACAGTACAGTTGGTAGACAGTGCTGTAGTTTCACAAATAAAGAAACTTCTTTCATCCCCTGAACTCTTAATTATTTGTCACATTTTAAAATAAAGTTACAGGAAATTATTGGAAGATATGTGTACACTATAATACCCATTTTTTTGCAAACAAACACACTGTTTATACCTTAATATTGTTATTCAGCAAGGAATTCGTTAAATTAATTAAAAGTGACAGTCAGGACTTTTAGATTGTTAGAAAAGATTTGTTGTTTAAAAAAATGCAGTTCCCTTTCAGTCGATAACGTCAGACGTTGTCGACTGAATGGGGGATTGCGTCAGAGAGCCAATTTTCTTTGAGTACTATTGAACGAGCCAATGGAATTGGTGGGCGTGACTCGCATCACACTCTGCCCCCACGGCGCAGGTATAAATACGGAAGCACGAGTTACCTTTCGCTTCGGAGCCGATCGATTTGATGTAACTCTTAAGAGTGCTGTTGTTTACAACGAGCGAGTGTGTCGGTGTTCTACAGCACGAGTGTAGTGGAGATTGTGAGCTTTGAGCTCTAAACTGCTGTTTTAACAGCAACAAATTTCTAAAGGTTTGTATGTGTTAACGGCTGGTTAGAGGGCAGAAAAGTGAGTGTCACAGTGTCTGGTTTGGGTTTCCTGGATAACCACTAGATGTCCTCTTCCCGCACGGTTTCCTACACTCTGTTACTAAATTTCCCATGATCCTATCTGTCACTGAGTGTTCATTGTGTTCAGCTGTTTTTCGTCAACTCGTTTAGCACTTGTGTAAATATACCCTGTCAGTTTCAGTGTTTGTCACAGAGTCCTTGTTTATGTTCAACACACTTCTGTTCCCTGTGTCTGCCTGGTTCTTGTTTTGTTGTATTTCGGATTGCCCTTTTGGATTATTGACCTTTGCCTGGACTGGTTGTGAGTCCGGATTACCCTAATAAATATAGTGCCGTTGGATCCATTGTTTCCTTTGTGTGTATCGTGACACAAGGACTCATGCAGAGATCCAGCAGTTTTTGGTTTCCTAAATCTCCAGCCACTGAGAGAGGAAAGAAACAGCAGAGGGGGAATTCTCAACCAAGAGAGATTCCTGAACATTTCACTGTTGTGTGTTTCACTTGAGTGTTTTGCACTGTTGGCACTGTTTGCACTATTGACTGAGGAAGCTGATTTGAAGACAGCTTTCACACCCCCTTCAGATCATCCCAGAGAGTTGTTCGAGGGAACCCAGCAGGCAAAATTTTCTGGGACCTGCGGAGGTCATAGGAGAGAAGGTACTAGAGGGGAGTCCAGGTATCACTCTCCACCTCAATCCTTCATTGAACCTGAGGTGGTGAGGTCCAACCCAGACTTTAATCCGCCACTGATTCCATCAAGTCCAGAGCTTGCCTTTTGCCATTGTAGGCAAAGGAGGAAGGAGGAGGAAGAAACACACGTCTGCCCAGCCAGAGAATGTTCATGTCCCGTCTGCCCAGCCAGAGACATGCCACGTATGTCTGTTCCTGTTCCTGACCCGGTGCCTTTTGCTGTTCCTGAGCCGGTGTCTGAGCCGCCCTGGCTGCCTGAAGGGTCTTCACCGCACTGATTGCCAAAGGGTCTTCACCGCCGCGGCCGCCCGAAGGGTCTTCACTACCGTGGTCACCCAAGAAGTCTTCTCCACCATGGCCACCTTAACTATCTGGTCCTCCTTGGTCGCCTGAAGTTGTATCTTCTCTGCCCTGGCAGCCTGATGAACTATTGTCTCAGTTCTGGCCGCTCTATAGACTGTCTGCTTCACCCTGGTCACCGGCTAAGTCGTTATTCGCCGTTTTTGTTCCTCTGCATGGACCTGGCCCACCATCCCTCCCCCTGAACCTCCGCCATTCCACCACCCTCCTGAACTCTTGTGTTGTGTTTTCCCACATGGTTTTCTACACTCTGTTGCTACATTTCCAATGATCCTTCCTGTCACTGAGTGTTCATTGTGTTCAGCTGTTTCTTGTCACCTTGTTTAGCACTTGTGTATATATATATATATATATATATATCAGTGATATTAATCATACCTAGGTGTTGAGCTAAGATGCTCCTAAAGTTAGTGATATTCATCACACCTACTTGTTGAGCATTGCTCCTGTCCTGTGTGCGCACGTAGCCTTCAGGTTGCCTGGAAGAGAGTAATCTCACCCTCGGGCTGAGTATCTCTTTTTCAGTTTGGAGAAGCACTCGGTCCAACACGTCTCTTCAAGAAAGAGTATGTTCGGTTGGTGTTATTTAGAACTTTCAGAGGCTCCTGGGGCATGTGGCAGATGCAGCTGCTTGGCTTCCTCCATAAGAAGACCGCTTCGGTTCTGACAACAGTTCACCCCCTGCCTGCCACCAAAACCTCAGTCCGTGATCAGACCTTTTGTTTCTTCGAGCCAATCTGCTCCTAGAATGAGATCTACTAACACTGTCTGAGGGTCCATGTATAAAGGGCATGCTTTAACGGAGGCCTGGGCAACTTCCGACTACATTGGCATCCATGCCTCGAGTTGTTGCAGTTTCCCTTGTTTTGAGCCATGGTTGCTCAGCGAGCTGGTACTGGTCTGATCATGACCGTTGCGCTATGCTTCCCTCGCATCTCACAACTCACCCGTCACCTCCTCCATGGAGTCAGAAGCTTCTGAGGATGTTTCATTCCACTATTCTTCTTGCCTGCTTAATCGTCCCACCAACGAGCCTCACGACAGCTTTGGCCAGGGAGAGTAGAGACTCCATCCCTTGGTGGTCCAGCTGGGCAGGGACTTTCTCTGGGCCACACAGTAACATCTGTTTGCCTTTCCAGAGTCCCCCCTCTGCCATTTGTCATTTCTGTCTGAGTGGACAACCCTTGGACAGACACTGGCTCTCAGCTGGCCCCAGGGCTCTGCAGAAATGCATTCCTCAGTGAGCTTCCTAAAAATTATCTGCGATTCATTGTCACCTGGTGCCTGCTCAAGTTCGGTGCAGAAATGCTCCTGAAACTCAGTGAAGTTCATCAAACTCAGGTGTTGAGCAGAAATGCTCCTGAAGCTCAGTGATCTTCACATGTAGTGTTGAGAAAACTGTGTAATGCTGTGAAAATAGTTCTCCTGTTTGCATGGTCTCTACTAGAGGGCAGGGACTTCCTTGCTTTCAGTAAATGAATTGTGCCTGGAGTTCACGCCGGCTAACTCTCACAAGCTGAGATCCCGGCTTGGATTGTGCCCAATGTTCCTACCTCTCGCGTAATAGGATCAGGTGGTGAGCCTGCAAGCGCTGCCCAGGAGGAGGCAGACCGAGCCCTGGCTTTCTCTGTCTGTCCGCTTCATAGCGGTTAGGTGTGTACAGAACACAAGCCTTAGACCTCAGACCAGCTCTTATATGTTAGATTCAGCAGAGAGGGAAGGCTGTTTCCAAGCAAAGATGACCCACTGATGGTGGCTGCCTTCAATTCGGTGAAAAATTCAGAAATTCTCATGTCCTCTTAGGTGTTGAGCTCCTCTATAATGAGTGTGTGCTCCGCCTGGGCTTTGACAGAGTGCTTTTCTGACAGATTTCTGTTGGGGACTGGGCGACACCAAGATTGAACCGCTGCTTCCGTGGGCTCCCTTCTCGTTTCATGAGCCCGGTTCAAGTGTCAACTTGCTGCGCCATTCCCTTCCTATGGTCTGGATATGTGTGCCTTCTACTCCAGTTGAGTTCCCTTAAACCGAACCCTGTTGAGTTCCTCCACACCCCTCCGACATCGGACATGCAGAATGTCTGTTGTTAGGCCAACCACTCGTAAGCAGTGTGGAACCTGTGTTAGGCTGGGTCCATATGTTGCGATCCCATATGTGTCCCTTATGTTGCGATCCCATTTGCAGTTTAAAAATACAAAAATCAGCATATTAGAATGTAATTATGCTGAAAATTCAGCTTTACCATCACAAGAACCATTGACTTAAAATATATAAAATAGAAAATTTTTCTTTTTTTCTTTTTCTTTTTTTTTTTACTGTACGCAATCAAATAAATCCAGCCTTAGCTAGCATAAGAGACTTCTTTAAAAGCCCTAAAACAATTTATAGACTCAAAACTTTTAAAGAGTAATGTATATTTTCGCTTGAGAAGACTTAAGAATCAGACTTGGATTTGAGCTTCTGTTTATTTCTTTACAGATGAGGTCAGAACTTTGCAGCAGGCGTGATTGTGTGGAAAAGCTTTGAGAGGGTCACATTTCTCATAGCCTGGGTTCTCATCCATCACTCCATCAAGTCCCAGGTCATAGAGGTTATTCCGGGACTCTTCTGGGTCATGATGAGGCTGCACTCAACACTGAGCACTTGGCTTTTCACACTCCTAGTGATGCCAGTCTACTGCCAGAGTGGTGATGATGGAGAGTTGGGATCAGGTGACATCTCCGGGCCTGTGGTCACTGGCAACTCTTCTGCTCCAATCTTCCATGCAGCTGGGGATGAGCCAGACAGAACCAGGCCACTTTTTCAAACGCTGCCAGAGACGGAAGGTGGCGACTGTAATGTCCACTTCCACACCGGCCAAGTCATGACAAGACGGTTACGAGCTTTCAGAGAGGAAGTTGCTTATCTAAAGGCTCTTCAACATGGGAACCAGGCGGTGATGGAGAATCTGGTCCAGTTTGTTGGAGCAGAAATGGGAGATCAACGCTACGAGGAGGTGATCCAAGAAAACATTGTTGGAATCAGGGAGGATCATGTGAGCTGTGAGACTGTGGTGACAAAAGCAGCAGAGGAGATGGAGAGTCAGCTGGAGGGAGACACACTAGACACTTCGGCTGGAATTCAAAAGTAAGATGAGCTGAGTCCTAATAAGACAGTCGTATACTCTTATCTTCCAGGCAAAACTCCAAGGCTTTTAAAATTTTAAGATGCTTAAAGGCAACAAACCTGAATAAATATACGGGGAATATTTAATAATATGTGGAAGATAATTTTTTTTAGTTTTTTGGGGGATTTGGTTCTCACAGATAAGAAATGGTAATGGAAGATCAGAGGCCATTATTTTATTATTGTATTTTAGGAATTCTTTTATTTAAAATTAAAATGGTCAATATGAAAATCTCTAAACTAATTTGTATGTTACTGTCACATAATTCCTTCAGAAATCATTATAATATGCTTATTTGCTGCTAAAGTAACATTGCATATTATCAATGCTGAAAATTTTAGACCACTCACTAAATATATCGCAGCTTAAGAGTCAAGTTGCATGGCTGCATGCATCTACAATTCTACATAAACACTTTCCAGGAAAAATATAGTAAATATAACCAAGTAAAACTGTTAAAAAGGATCCTATGCCTATAAACACAGTGATGATTTGCATAGAATGTTTCTAGCCACAGACTATAGCCACAATGATGCTTTGATTCTGGTCTCTGGGTTTTCCATCACCAGCCTGGACAGTTGGAAGGAATTTAAATTTCAGCCCCTCAGAGGCCCCTGGTTTAAGAAAAACTAAACTGAGGCCCTGAGGAGGCCCCTGTTCATTTCCTTCTTCTCACCCCCCACCGCCCCCCCCCCCCCCAACCCACCCACACCTCTGTCTGTCTGTATTGTATTATTTCTGATGTTTCTGATGCTTTATGTCTTTTTCTAAGAATAAAAGAGGAGTCCCTTGCCTTTGAAGAAATGCTGCGTACCGCGTCAGACATCGCCACTAGACTGGAGAGTTCTTCAAGAACCCTGCATGTGGAGATGATCGCACAGCTGAGGAAGAACATGAGACAGCCACGCTAAACTAATTGACTCGGTGGGCAGCTGTCCAACCTGGAAAAATAAAGAGTCACTTCTGTATTTATCCATGTTTTAATAAGAGTGATACAATGTAATCACTTTAAACAGTCTATATATGCTATCTCCCATCCTTATATTTTTTTTTTTTGTTTTGTTTTGTTTTTTGTGAAACATAATTATTGTCAGAGGACTGAAACACAGACTATATTTTTCCACTCTTGTCCAATGTTCATTTGTGAGCCATAATGAAAACATAATGGCTCTGTGTACAAGGAAATTGACAAAATGATCTTGGCAGTGAGATGACATCTTAAAAGAATATTCTGAGTACAGACAACCCCGCAGCTATAGTCTGGCTGTCTTGGCGCTAGGGAGCAGATGGTGAAAAGACTGTATGAGGGTCTGGAAATCAACAAGCATGAACTCATATACATTGGAAAGAGAAAGCAAGGCGAGAAAGAAAAGGAGGAAAAATATTAAAGTGATGTCACTGAGGAATAAATGAAAACAGAACAGAACCTAAAGAAACAGATGAAGAAAAAGTATGAAATCTTTGCGACCAAAGAATGTTCATTTTCACTGTATTAGTCCGTTGTTGTCACTTTTGCTGTATGCATAGTTTGACCCAATTCTGTGTATGCTAGTATTTGTATGGTCATAGATACAGCCTGTGTGAGTGAATGAATTACAGGACATGAAATATATAAGCTATTACTATATTGAGCGTTTTATACTTAAATATATATTATTGATGCTAGTCAGTCTTGATGTGCCATTGTTGAACATGATATTCACAAAAATTCAACTTTGTAAAAGAATTGCAGGGTTCCTACAGTCATGTAAATAAAAAGGTCATGCCATAGTCAAGTCAATATAGATTTTTCAAGTAATTCCTCAACTATAAATTGCTTTTTGTGTGTGTAAACTTTAAATGGATTAAGAATAAAATCCAGATATCACAAATGACAGTAAAAGTCACTGAAAACCAATCGGCTTCTTAAAGCTCCAGTCTGTAACTTTTTTTGGTATTAAAACTATCCAAAATAAATCTTTGAGAAAATACATAACTGGCTGGCTGTGTTCAACATCTGCTTGCCTTAGATTGATTCAAAGCGGTAAGCTTGTAATAATGTTTTTAATTCTAGTGGTACTGGTGGATTTCCACGGGAGATTTGAGCATGTCTTTGCATCATTACATCACATCTGTACACATAATGAAGGAGCCCCAGTTAGTAAGCTATAGGCATGTGGAGGATATGGAGTTGGAGATTTATAGCCTTTTTTCACAGCACTTTTATTATGCTGGTCATACTTCCAAAGAGAAGAATCTGTGATTCTTAATGCCAGTATTCGGTGATTGACAGCTCCACACCCATGCAGTGCAATGCCGAGGTACAACCCACGTAAAGTTGATAATTCCGCGAATGACTGCAATTGCAGATTTCAAACAGAGATGGTGACAAAGAGGACAAAAAACTGCGGACTGCCTAATAATCCAGCGTGTTCTCATTCTAGGACATCATATAGTGACACATTTAGCGTCAAAATAATACGCACAGAACTTTGGTCAGTTATGGTAGGTTTAGTTCTGGGGTAGGTTTAGGGTTAGATCACAAGGAGGCGCCTTCTGGCAAATATACACTCACCGGCCACTTTATTAGGTACCCCATGCTAGCAACGGGTTGGACCCCCTTTTGCCTTCAGAACTGCCTCAATTCTTCGTGGCATAGATTCAACAAGGTGCTGGAAGCATTCCTCAGGGAGTTTGGTCCATATTGACATGATGGCATCACACAGTTGCCGCAGATTTGTCGGCTGCACATCCATGATGCGAATCTCCCGTTCCACCACATCCCAAAGATGCTCTATTGGATTGAGATCTGGTGACTGTGGAGGCCATTTGAGTACAGCGAACTCATTGTCATGTTCAAGAAACCAGTCTGAGATGATTCCAGCTTTATGACATGGCGCATTATCCTGCTGAAAGTAGCCATCAGAAGTTGGGTACATTGTGGTCATAAAGGGATGGACATGGTCAGCAACAATACTCAGGTAGGCTGTGGCGTTGCAACGATGCTCAATTGGTACCAAGGGGCCCAAAGAGTGCCAAGAAAATATTCCCCACACCATGACACCACCACCACCAGCCTGAACCGTTGATACAAGGCAGGATGGATCCATGCTTTCATGTTGTAGACGCCAAATTCTGACCCTAACATCCGAATGTCGCAGCAGAAATCGAGACTCATCAGACCAGGCAACGTTTTTCCAATCTTCTATTGTCCAATTTCGATGAGCTTGTGCAAATTGTAGCCTCAGTTTCCTGTTCTTAGCTGAAAGGAGTGGCACCCGGTGTGGTCTTCTGCTGCTGTAGCCCATCTGCCTCAAAGTTCGACGTACTGTGCGTTCAGAGATGCTCTTCTGCCCACCTTGGTTGTAACGGGTGGTTATTTGAGTCACTGTTGCCCTTCTATCAGCTCGAACCAGTCTGGCCATTCTCCTCTGACCTCTGGCATCAACAAGGCATTTCCGCCCACAGAACTGCCGCTCACTGGATGTTTTTTCTTTTTCGGACCATTCTCTGTAAACCCTAGAGATGGTTGTGCGTGAAAATCCCAGTAGATTAGCAGTTTCTGAAATACTCAGACCAGCCCTTCTGGCACCAACAATCATGCCACGTTCAAAGTCACTCAAATCACCTTTCTTCCCCATACTGATGCTCGGTTTGATCTGCAGGAGATTGTCTTGACCATGTCTACATGCCTAAATGCACTGAGTTGCCGCCATGTGATTGGCTGCTTAGAAATTAAGTGTTAACGAGCAGTTGGACAGGTGTACCTAATAAAGTGGCCGGTGAGTGTATATCTGCTCTCATATTGACGCAAAAGGGTACCATGTGCATTGGATGTAGACGAAATGTCAAAAGCGTCAGTATGGGATGAGAACGGGCTGAATATTCTTAATAACTATAGGCCAGGGATGGGCAACGAGCAATAATTCTAACAATTGGGCTGCTTATATTAACAAAATGTAAAAATGGCAATGAGACATGTTACTGCCTACTTGAATGTCTAAAATATATTTATGTATAGGCTGTAAATAAAAGTATAAATCTTAACAATTCTGTCATTAATTAGGCTACTCACCCTCATGTCATTCCAAACCTAAGCCTTTCGTTCATCTTCAGAATCGGAACACAGATCTTTTTGATGAAATCTGAGATTATTCTGTGCTTAGACAACTAGGCTAACTGCCACTTTGACGCTTCAAAAGGTTAAAAAAGATATCATAAAAACTAATCCATATGAATTGAGTGGTTTAATCCAAATTATCTGAAGAGACACAATCGCTTTATATTGTTCAACCGAACTTGATTGACACGCGAGAACAAACCTCTTGGAAGCTCAAACGAGAATGAATCATTGGTTGATGCTTTCCTTACCACAACTGATGAGTTTTTAACCCTGCTGAAAAATCCAGTTAAGACCAGCCAGGCTGACCAGCTAAGACCAGCTAAGACCAACACTGACCAGCCTGACCAGCTAAAACCAGCCTAACCAGCTAAGACCAATACTGACCAGCTAAGACCAGCCTAACAAGCTGAAAAAGTGTTCAAAAACCCTCTAAAACCAGCCTGATAATCCAACTATGACCAGGCTGGGAGACCAACCAGCCTAGGCTGGTTTTAGCTGGATTTTTCAGCAGGGGAATAAAAACCTAAATTCAGCCTGCTCATCATTAAGTTATCGTGCCTCTTCAGAAGATGTTGGGCTAAACCGCTCAATTAGTAGCCTATGGATAAGCCTACTTTTATGATCTTTTTATGAACTTTTTTGAATTGTTGAAGTGTCAGTTGCAGCTGTCAATGAAGGAACAAAAAGCTCTCAGATTTTATCAAAAAGATCTTCATTTGTTTTCCGAAGATGAAAAAGTCTTATGGGTTTGGATTTGGAACAACACGAAGGTGAGAAAGAAAGATTTATTTTGTTGTTGTTGTTTTTTTTTGTTTTTTTTTTGTTGTTGTTTTTTTTTTTGGGGGGGGGGGGGGGGGTCCATTTTTGGTGAACTATCCATTTATTTTGACATTCAGTTTCGTTCTTAGACTATTATAATTTCTGCGATCTCCTAGGCCTATTCATGTTGATTTACCCCAATAAAGACTGTTTTGTTGGATATTCCCTCGTCTTATTTGTCCGAGAATAGGCTATTCCTCAAGTCATAATCGGCTCACATAATCTTTCAGTATTCCAGTTTATAATGAATAGCATTTATTCAGCTACCCTGACCTCTAGCGGTCATAAGATGTAATAACAGTTGAATCACTTAAAATCCAATAGGTTTGGCCCAGAAAACCCAATCCCCCCCCCCCCCCCCCAACCCCCCAACCCCCCATCGAAGGTTTTTTTTTTATAGCCTACGAGTTCGCGCACGTAGGCTATCCATTAAATGTGTGTTCATTATACTGTTTATATAAGAAATAAATTACCTTTAGATTTGTTGCTAATTGATTTTGAAGTCGGGTCACGCTGGTAAAGTTGTGATGAGGTCCCTCCCTCCCTTTCTGCCTGCATGAAAGTGGATGGGCGGACTGAGAGAGAGATGCTCAGTCTGGAGTAAACCCTGGAAACAGCAGGAGCCAGGTCATGAGTCCATCTATGCATTTGACACAGAGGAAATTACTCTGGGATATGTCTGCTTCTAAAAATACTAAAAATAATTTTTTGGATACATATGGAAATAATTAATACTTTTCGGAACGGAATCTGTGTATCTTCAGCTGAACAGGTGTGCAAAACTTAATCTTATCATCGTGCCTTTTCGCGTAGAAGAGCAGGAAACTTCGAGTTTGGAGAAATATGGATAAACACGGGATTTATGTAACTTAAAACATATTTATGACAAACATATGACAAACGCCAATTCTGCCAGCATTTAAAATAGCCTACATGTGATTTAAACAAAAACTTGTGTGAGAGGAGAACATCTCATCCTAAATAGCCTACAACCACCAGCCCCAGATGTACAATGAAAATGAAATGACAACACATCAGAAAACACAGAAGCCATGAGAAAAACTGAATCATACGGAAACTGTCGCGTGGAATTGGCTCTATGATGGAGCGTTTAGAAAAGCCGCGGTTCTTGCGGATTACTCTTCTCTTCACTATCCTATGTGAGTCAAGTAAGTTTTACTTCTGTTTTTGTTTTTCTTCTCACATTTTTTCCACAAATATAGCCATTTTTTTAAGTAGCCTAATGGAGAGACTCATGGAACTGGACATTAACTGTCCAAACTGCTTTTGCCAGGTCAAACATTCGTGCCCAAAACAGCCTATAAAAAAAGTTAATCTTAAGAGAAATGTTCTAAGTTTATTGTTTTATGTGTGTTTTAAGCATTTCTAACGTTAGTGACTGATCAATTTGCTTTGTTACTTTTTAAGCTGTTTTTGGTGGTTAAACCAGCTAAGACCAACAAATCGTCGTGAGTGGTACAGTGTAGCTATTTGGCTCTCACATCCACATTCAGAGATGTGTAGGCTAGTATCAGAATGGCACGCACGGTTGCCAGTAAAATGAAATATCCTCTCCACGGCCAAGTGTCCAATGCGCTTAAATCAAGGCAGATTTATTGGGCTTGCTCATCACTCTGCGTTTACGCTCGCACTTTTCATTTATGTGTCCGCTCGCTGTCAGCAGCCGCTGGACGCCTGATGAATGAATATATCACTGCGGGCATCTCACAACTCCCGAGCGCTCGAACTGCAGCTGGATGTACTTTACCACCGCTATTTGCATCGGGTTGGCTTAAGAACATCCCGCGCTTTGGAGAGTTTCCAGAGTTGAACGCGGAGATACACGTTGCCAATTAATTTCAGGTCCGAGGCTTTGATCTAGCTAGCCTATAGTCGACCGTATCGAAGCCGTCCACCTGCTGTGCTCATCACACACTCACAGACTGGAGAACAGATGCGCTGTTGGAGAGGCTGCAGAACTGACGCAGGCTTCACTATTCCAAACTGGAATTCTGATCGAGGCTAGGAAGCTGATGTTCATTTTAAAACACTAAATAAATAAATAAACATCACCGTAACCATAGACTTTTGTTACCAAATATCGGTAACACTTTACAATACGGGTGCACTAATATGCATTAATTCATACTTAACTAATGCACAGATAATCATGAGTTAATGTATGACTCATAAAGAACTAAACCATTAATTAAAGATTACTGCTCCAGCAACTTGTTGTGTGATGGCCTATATACAGGCTACAATTGTCTATTTAAATTATTTTGTTTTAAATTTGATTCAAAATTGTATTTCTCATTTTAATTTAAAATTAAGACAATTAGAAGACAATTAGTGGAAACATTGTAAACATAAAATCAAGACGAGATTATAGAAATTATTGCAAAAAAAAGTTACGACAATCATTTAAAAAAAATGCAGTGTAAAAGAATGATTCTCAATCATCATTTTGTTTATTTGATGACAATGCTGAGTAATAAAGTTACCTGAGATTTATTTTTGAGGATATATGGTAAAATAAATGGATTTGTGGTCTGCCCATTTTTACCAATTAAACCATATTGCTGGTTGGTTGATTAAAACCTCATTTATTTTAAGCTATACGTTAATCATTTTGGTTAAATATTTAGATAGGCTGTTATCTTCTATAAATATAAAATTCATGCCTGCAGAGTAATAATAGCTTTGAACCGTCTGGCCATAATATGCTTTAAAAAGGCAAGAAATGTGTCAGAGGTGAGAAAATATTTCACTCCCCATCTGCAGGCCACTGACAGTATTTGTTGGCTGTGCTTGGGTTTCATATCATGTCCCACTGTGCTAATGCCCTGTGGTGCAAACCCTAAATCTGACTTGTTAATGGCATGTTGTCATTCGCCCAGAGTGTGACTCACTGTGCCAGCATGACCCATGAGAGCTCACTTCACCACACAGCAAATGAATGCGCACAGAGAGCGACTCCAGCCATGTTACTGCACTCAAATAGCAGGCCTGACACAGAATATCTGCAAACTCTGTCCTCAGGGTTCTGTGTTAATGCCTCCTCAGACCTCAGCTCAGAGATGAGACCAGAGGTGGCCGGCTTAATGGTGTCTACGCTCTGTCTTGCATTGGTGTCAACCTAAAGTGTAGAGATTACAGGGCATCTCTACCTGGAAAATGAAGAGAATCAATCTCATTCAGTTGGCTCATATAATTAAAAACTGTTGGCTTTTTCACACATCAGATGAAGCAATGTTCTTGAGATAGCTTTTTTTTAATTTAGTGTAGGTCTAAAGAAAAACTTTAATAGAACAGAAAATAGAAGCATTCTCTATCAGATTTCCAGTGTACCAGGCAGCACTGTAACTTTTCACAGTTTGAATTACTCAGCTTGTCCGTGTTAGCACATTCCAGACAGCCTGCCACCCATTTTTTAACATGAGAGACTCATTGCCGTGAAATAAAAAAAGGGCTAGAATACAGTATATATACACTCACCTAAATGATTATTATCATATGACAGTTGCTTCAATGTAGTGGTCCTGGTCAAGACAATCTCCTGAACTCCAAACTGAATGTCAGAATGCGAAAGAAAGGTGATTTAAGCAATTTTGAGTGTGACATGGTTGTTGGTGCTAGATGGGGCAGTCTGAGCATTTTTACAATCCGCTCAGTTTCTGGGATTTTCACACACAACCCTTTCTAGGGTTTACAAAAAATGGTGTGAAAAGGGAAAAACATCCAGTATCCAGCAGTCTTGTGGGCGAAAATGCCTTGTTGATGCAAGAGGTCAGAGAATGGGCCGACTGATTCAAGCTGATAGAAGAGCAACTTTGACTGAAATAACAGCCCATTCTCAACCCCAAGGCGTCACCTAACTGACACCTTGGGAAGCATTTTGACCATGCTTCAATATCTGACGCTTTAGGCGCCCTTTAGCGTCAGTTAAATGACGCCCTAGGATTGCATGTAACCCTACCCCTACCCCAGACCTAAACCTACCCGCGTCATCTAACTGATGCTTTTCCTTTAGCGTCAGTTAGATGACGCTGTAGGATCGCGTCATGTAACTGACGCTAAAGGGCGCCTAAAGCGTCAAATATTGAAGCATGGTCAAAAGGTGACGCCTTGGGGTTATAATGCGTTGGAAATAACCACTAGTTACAACCGAGGTATGCAGCAAAGTGTTTGTGAAGCCACAACACGCACAACCTTGAGGCTTAAATCAAACTGTTTTTTAAAACTATGTTAGTTATATCATTAATTTTGGCGGTTACAAAATAATACTGTATGACAAAAAGCAAGTCCCCCTCAACATTTCTTCTTGTTTGAGAAGCCGTTTCACTTGGATATATACATCACAATGGGGTAGAAAAGACTATCGCAACTTCCATTTCATGCTGGCTTTAAATACAGTGAGTGAATCCTCTAAGTAATTGTTCTGTATAAAAATGGAACACAACTCACTCCTGAAGGTACAATGATTGACGCTGTGGTTACCATGGTAAATTGATAACCGATTTTAGCAGCAGTGTGTAGGCCAGAGAAACAAGAGAACATCAGCACAGTAGACTGCAAAAATGAATTGTATTTCTGCAACATATGTGTATGATAGGCAATAGTTAGAGTAGTAGGTGATAAGAGTGTGATATTTTGAATGGGTCATTGAAATATTTACTCAACCAATTCTTTAAAACACACTGATTCTTTCTGGAACGAAACACCTGCTGTGTTCTGTGTTGCTCAGAGATGAGCAGGGGTTCTTTGTTTGGAAGTATTTTCATTGTTGGATCAACAACAGACAAAATAACTGGCAATATTGTTGCCTAAAATGTAAGTTATTCAATATTAACTTTTTATTGTTTAGGTAATATTACACTGGCAAATCATGCTCTTTCCAGCTGGGATTACTTGCGGCACTTTGGAAACACAGCACTCTTGCTCGTGTGATATTGCTTAAGTTTAAGCGTGTGAAATAATTCGCCTGGAAACATTTTTTAACAAATCCATTACTGCTAGTCGACAGATGAGAAGTGATGGTGCATGTAATTATATATGATTAAAGAAATGAATGAGAGTTAATCCCTTGGTGAAGCAATTTACTATATGTTTTATTTATTTAACATGCAAATAGTGCGCACAGTGAACCCTAGATAAATGAATAGACTATCTGTCCCATTAGTTCAGTAAGTATTTAGAGTCTAGCTTGCTGAATTCACACTTGCTTAATGATTTGTCAGGCCATTCTCAAATCTATAAGAAAACGTTCAAACGCTAAGCGTGTGAAGCTGCTTTAAAAATTTAAATGTCTTTTCCACTGACAGTTTCTTGTTGTGAGAGGACTCACTCACATGCTGAAGATGATCTCTTCAAAAAGCTCTTTGATGGCTACAACAAGTGGTCAAGGCCTGTACCAAACACCTCTGATGTTGTCATCGTCAAGTTCGGTTTATCTATCGCCCAGCTGATTGATGTGGTAAGGCACTACAGGCTATAAAAGAGGGAATACAAAGTATTTGGGTCAGTGGCACCCAAATTATCATGATTTCCACATGTTAACAATTGGAAATTTCTACTTATTGTACTAACTGTAGTACAGTTATATATATATATATATATATATATATATATATATATACACTATGCTATATTATATAGGACTTACATACCATTATAGTTAAACCTATACTGTATGCTCATGTATACACTGTAGTAAACGTCTCAGGTTATGTATGTAACCTTGGTTCCCTGAGAGGGAACGAGAGCTGCGTTAGCTTACGCGATGGGGAATGCTCTGCATGATTGCGTTGTGAAGCCATAGACCAGGAAACTATAAAGCACCCTTTAAATCAGACCATGACAGCTTCTGAAAAGGCCTGAAGCAAGTCGATCAGGGCTTGCAGGAAGTATGGCAGGCGAACGCAGCTCTCGTTCCCTATCAGGGAACCAAGGTTACATACGTAACCTGAGACATTCCCTTTCAAGGGAACTTCGAGCTGTGTTAGCTTATGCGATGGGGAACCCCATACGCCATGCTGAGAAATGACCATTCTGTGTGAAGTCCTTGCGCACACTACAGTAAGAAGCAAGCAACCTACCCCCTGTAGTGGAGAGGTCAAGGTCATAAAATCTAACAAATGCATGTGGAGAGGACCATCCTGCCGCATTACAAATGTCAAGAAGGGAAACACCTGAAATTGAGACCGTAGAGGCCGCCATACTCCTATTAGAATACCCCGAACAGCCATAGCTGAAGGCTGTGTGGCCGCTTCATAAGCCAATGATATAGCCTCGACAATCCATTTGCCCATAACCTTTTTAGATGCAGGGAACTCTTTCTTGAGTGACCCAAAGCAGACAAATAATTGTTCAGACTTACACCACAGGGCAGCTCTGTGAACATAGGCATATACTGCCCGAACTGGACATAACCGGTTCAGTCGTTCCTAATCTGGGGTATTAAAAGGTGGAGGATAAAAGGCCTACAGCACTATAAACAGGGACCTTAGGAGAATAACCCGGTCTAGGGTATAGAAATGCTTTCACCATACCAGGTGCAAATTCTAGGCATAAAGGAGCAACCGACAGGGTATGCAAATCTCCTAATCTCCGATAAATGAAACAGCAAGGAGAATAAATCAAATGTTTTGAAAGTGTGGAATTTTTCTGAAACCTCTTCAATGGGCTCGAAGGGAGCCAAAGCCAGACCTTCAAGTACAATGGCCAAATCCCAAGCCGGTGCTCTGAGTGCAGTGCAGGTTCTCAACCTCATGTACCACCGAGAAAAACTAGTAATTAGAGGATCTCTCCCAATAGAGGTACCCCTCAGAGGGGTGTGGTAGGCCGATATAGCCGCCACGTAAACCTTTAAGGTAGAAGGAGATAATCCAGCAGAGAAACGGTCTTGCAATAAATCAAGAACTGTACCAACAGGGCAGTTAACAGAATCTTGGTGGAGTTGGGTAACACTTGGGTAACACACCAGGTGGAGAATAATTTCCATTTCAATGCATATAGTTTTCTCGTGGAAGGAGCTCTGGATTGGAGAATGGTCTCAACGACCTGAGCTAGGATCAACCAATCATTGATAGTATAATACGCGAATGCCCTGGAGTCCAATACTTCCTGCTCCATAACCACTGAATTCTGAAACCCTTTTCTATAGTGTGCAGGACCCACTGAGAAATGTGTGGCAGTAGTTTCCACGCTGCCAGAAATTCTGCTAGGGGAACCAGTCTCTCAAGACTGGCCTCTGGATTTGCTTGAACAATCATTTCGGTGCCCTGGAGCGGCGAACCGGCAAGGAACAACCAAACTGACCGCTCTACGACCCTCCTCGGAGGATCGTATGGGGACGCTGACTCCTCGGTGGCCTGAACGGCGAACCGGCAGGGAACAACCGAACTGGCAGCGCTGCGACCCTCCTCAGAGAGTCGCACCCCAGAGGTCGCCGAGGAGAAACGATTTCTCAAAACCGTCCCTGCCCCAGAGGAGCCCTCAGAAACCTGATATCCTGATTTTTTGCGACAGGACTTCTTGTCTAAGCTTTATTAGAGATGATGACAGTCCTCAGATCTTGACAGTCCTCAGATCTTGCCTACCTCTTAACTGGCTTAGTTCCTACGACCCTCCTTGGAGGACCGTTGGAAAAAGCAGGCACCTCGGTGCCCTGAAACGGCGAACCGGCAGGGAAACCGAACTGGCAGTGCTGCGACCCTCCTCAGAGAGTCGACCCTCCTCAGAGAGTCTTAATAGGCCGAGACTGCTACCACCCAGCAGTCTCAGGAACATTAGATTGGTGAGGAAGAAACCTCTGGAACACCACTGAATGGATTATTTCATAGTTTTCTTGAAAGCGGAGCGTCCAGAAGAACAGACATATTTATATATTTATTTTCCCTTTATTTGTGTGTGTGTGTGTGTATACATATAGATAAGGAAAAAAACACAAACCCTGATGAGGAGGCTGAGATACGGAGGTTTCTTGTTTTAAGATAAATTTCATCTAAAAACTCTTCTTTATTTTTTTCAATCTCATAATGTTCAGCTAGCCAGTAAAATGTGTTCTGGCAAAAGGATAAATAAAATCTCCTTTTAAAAGCTCCTCTTTATTCAGCAAAGATATGAGCTGACTTATTTATTTATTCATTGAAAACTCAAACATCTGCCTTTCTCTTAATATTTTTATTTGTTGTGTACTCTTTCTTTTTAAACAAAACACTAACGATACCAATTCCTCGGAAATCGCAGTCGCACTAGATCTGGCATGTGAAAGCTGAGATACTGTCAGATCCATTTGCGAACCCCGAAATGCGAGTCGTCTCCGTGCCTCGGCAACAGAGACCCGCGCGGGGAACGCGAACCGAACCGTCCTCCTCGGAGAACGCCCGGCGGGAGCGGAGCGTCCTCGCGGTCGCGGACAGCTTCTCGCAATGCCCACAGTCAGCTCCCTCGAGAACTGACTGCTGGCATGCTCCACTCCCAAACAGCAACACATAGCTGATGTGTGTCCCCACCCTTGATACACGAGGGCAGGGAACAACACACCGTCTATAATCTTGCTTGCTTGCCATAAATATAGGCTAGTGATATATATAACGCTTAAATATATAACGCTTTGACAAACAACAATAAATAGACAAGGACAGAGAACAGAGATCGCTTGCTGAAAACAACAGAAGCTTTCGCGGTCTGTTTTCAAGGGTGCTTTATAGTTTCCTGGTCTATGACGTCACATGACGTCCTCTCTCATTGGACTGATTTCTCCATCGCGTAAGCTAACGTAGCTCGAAGTTCCCTTGAAAGGGAACACACTATTTTATGCTATTACTATGTCAGATTAACTACTATGTCAGATTGCAATTGAGATAAATGGAAGAAAAAACGGTGACTTGTCCCTGTCATTAGTTACACAACTTCACACTTCCATTCATTTCAAACCTTTAAAAAATACACTTAAAGTGCATCCTTGATCAATATTTGGGAACAACGGTCTGTTTTGGCCCAAGGCATTTAAAGCTTAGTGTAGCTACTTATAATTATCGATAAATAACTAAATGCCGGTTGTTATCTGTTTTGCTCATAGATGTCATGAAGTATTAATTTATTAGAGGAAGTGCCACTAACACCAACACCAACTTCCTACAGTAAATAAGAGCCCTAAAACCTTAGAATCTTGATGGATTAGGGTACATGGTCCTTGAAGTGTCCAGGTCCATCAGAAGATTAAATTTATAAGATGTTTGTGACCTTTCTGAACCAAAAGCTTTTTTTGCTGGAACAAACCCAGCATCCTGACCAGTCTAATATTACTGTCCTTCCTTCTTTTCCTCATCTACAGGATGAGAAGAATCAGATGATGACAACAAATGTCTGGCTAAAGCAGGTATGTTCGGCAGGAAAGTTAATATGAGGAATATTTTTCAAAATATCTGGCACCATAAATAAGAGCAAAGTTGGTTAATTAATAACATAATTATAATAATAACCTGAAATTGGCAAATAATGATGGTAGACATTTTGTAATAAATTAGTTTTAATTTCTTAAATACTTGTGTCCTCTCTCTCAGGAGTGGAATGACTATAAACTACGCTGGAAGCCTTCAGACTATGACAATGTGACTTCTATCAGGGTTCCGTCTGAACTTATCTGGGTCCCGGATATAGTCTTGTACAACAAGTGAGTAACAATATATCTAAGCAAAACAATGCTCAACATGATTTCCCACAAGTTAAATGCAAAGAAATCAAGCCGGTGTGTAAAAGGCTGTTTTAAATGCAGAGTTGGACTGTAATACAATGCCGTTAGAGTTTGTTTAGACTACCACCTGCTGTTTGAGTGTGGTGATGCAGAGGCAGTTCATACACTGAGTGTTTACTGCTGGATCATTATTAAAATATGGGAACACATCTGTCCTGTCTGAAAAAGATTTCATTGTCAGGAAACTCCATGTGAACGGGATATACATGGCATAGCTTATAAAATAATATGAAAATAGTTTGACTAAATTGTTTTGGAATTTAGTTATTTAAAGCATAATTAAATGTGATATAAATAAAATAGAAAAAAATAACCTAAATTTATAAAAATCCTATAATCAAAGTGTCTATATTTACTGTAAAACTTATTGAAAACATCAGCTATTGTAACTGTCAAAGCTGCCACCACGCTAAAATACCTCTCGTCTTCTTCATCTACACCACTTGTGCATTTATATTACATCATAATTAATTAAATAAATAATATTGCATGGGTTTTATCAAGTCTAGAAAAGTCATATAACCAAACTGGGTATATTTAGTGAAATAAAATTAAAAAAAGGTTTAGTGTAAAAATAAAACATCACATCCATTTTAACAATCATTGTATCTGCAAGCATAAGGCGCTTTTCCACTGCATAGTACGGTACGGTTCGGTTCGGTACGGCTCACTTGTGGTGCTTTTCCACTGCATGGTACGGTACAGTACGGTTCGCTTCAGGACGCTTTAAATGGTACCTGGTCTGTTGAGGTTCCAAGCGTACCGTACCGGTACTAAAATGTGACGTGAAACACTGCAGATCACTGATTGGTCAGACAGAATCGTCACTACCAGCGTCACTACTAGCGTCATTGGATTTGCGACACGAGACACTTTTTAGCAGTATTTTTGTTTTGCTGCCATCAGCCTCATTTTAAACACATTTTTCCGTCTAGCAGTTAAAAACAACCACATACCGAGAATCAGGAACACCATCCCCTCGATAGTCTCCATTGTTCCTGTGTTGTGGGTTTGAAAATGTGGCGCTTTTAAGATGATGTCATGGCAGTAGAGGCGCGCGCAAATAACGATCAGTCCCACACACTTTGAAGGGGTACTACTGCAGTGGAAACGCAAAGGGAACCGAACTGTTCCGCTCCGAGTCGAAGCGTACTGCGCCGAACCGTACCGTACTATGCAGTGGAAAAGCGCCAATAGTAAAGCAAATTTTGAAGCAATGTGCCAAAATGAATCCTGTTCAATTGCAGATGATGAAAGCATTTTACCGCTTTTTCTACAGTAAAGCTAGCCTAGAAATCTAGACGCACCCTAGCGGCAGCAAAAATTATTTTGCAGCAAAGTGTGGTCTAGCAACTCTCCATCGACGTTTTAGCTGGAAAAACTCAACTCTGGTAGGGCCAATCACATCGTGTATAGAGTCGGAGGGCGGGCTTAACATAATGACGACAGAGTTGAGCCGGTCAGAGCAAGCTCGGACATATTCGGTTTGAACTGAAGTCCTCGGATGCGGCCGGCGCCGCGCGCTGTTACAAAAAAGCTGTGGCGAAACGATCAACTTGTCATTTTTGCCCACTCGTGCTGTGTCGTCGAGTATAAAGGCTTTACTCCGTGTCAGCGTGTGCTCTGATCGGTATAGGTGCACGGACCTCTCCCGAATCATCTCCACCACCCCGAAGCACCACTACTCCACCTCCGTTTCCCTCGTAAGCTGATATTATTATTAAACATTGTCTATGATATTATTTTTTTAATGACACACTGTCTCTTTCTCTCTCATACACACAAAAACACACACATACTGTCTCTTTCTCTCTCACACATATGTAGGCTAGTTATAAACTCTTTAGACTTTTAATGATTAGTGTTTTATTTTTAAAGTTTGTGGGTTGTGTAAAAAACAAAAAAAAATCCCTTATTTTGGGGATGGATTCTGGGAAATCTCTCTTATTTTCAATGTTCAATGTTGACAGCTGGACTGGATACGGTAAAAGTTTAATATAGCAACTTGCTCCACTGAGTACGTCACCTTCTTCGTTGCTCTGATTGGCTTTAGCGCTATCCAATTGCGTGCAGAGAGAATTTGAAAGACAACCGTTTATCCCGCCCCTCGGATTGAGCCCTGTCAATGATGAATTTCCAGACCTAACATCTTGATGTAGGTCTGGCATGCCAGGCAACAGTAAAGCGGCAACTGCTGAAATAAATGTTGTTTTCCTTTTCAGTGCAGACGGGGAGTTTGCAGTGACCCACATGACCAAAGCCCACCTCTTCCACACAGGTAAAGTGCGCTGGGTTCCACCTGCCATCTACAAGAGCTCATGCAGCATCGATGTCACCTTCTTCCCCTTTGACCAGCAGAACTGCAAGATGAAATTCGGCTCGTGGACTTACGACAAAGCCAAGATCGACCTGGAGCGCACCGAGAACACGGTGGACTTGAAAGATTACTGGGAGAGCGGTGAGTGGGCCATCATCAATGCTGTTGGCACCTACAACACCAAGAAGTATGACTGCTGCCATGAGATCTACCCAGACATCACCTACTTCTTCATCATTCGCCGTCTCCCGCTCTTCTACACCATCAACCTCATCATTCCCTGCTTGCTCATCTCCTGCCTAACCGTACTGGTTTTCTACCTTCCGTCAGACTGCGGTGAGAAGATCACACTGTGTATCTCGGTCCTCCTCTCGCTCACTGTCTTCCTGCTGCTCATCACAGAAATCATCCCGTCCACCTCGCTCGTGATCCCACTCATCGGCGAATATCTGCTCTTCACTATGATCTTCGTCACCCTGTCCATCGTTATCACCGTCTTCGTGCTTAATGTCCATCACCGCTCGCCCAGCACTCATAAGATGCCCCACTGGGTCCACTCTGTCTTCTTGGATTTGATCCCGCGGTGGCTGTTTATGCGCCGACCTGCACCGGACAGCCATCGCAGGCAGAAACTTCTCCTCCTGCAGCAGCAGGGCCAAGGAATGACGTCCCGGGTGCTTGGACCGGCAAACACAACCCTCAGTACGTCTACTAACTGGTTCCGTGGGGAGAACTCTGGGGAGGAGTCCCGCAGGCGCTTCTGTTATAAGGACTTAGAGCTGGGGACTTTGTCCTCCGCAATCTCAGTTTCACTCCAAACTGCTTCGCCCTGCCATCTTGGCTCAACTCCACCTACTCTACAGAATTTTGGTCCTTCCCCAAGACTGGAGATGGGCGTGGCTTCCAGGCAGCCCAGTGGAAGAGCTACAGTCACGAAGCGGCCTGAAAACCTGATGGCAGACAAGGCAGTGTTTCCTCTGTCTCCCAGTGTCCTGCAAGCTCTGGAGGGGGTCCACTACATAGCAGACCACCTGAGAGCTGAAGACGCTGACTTTAGTGTAAGTTTCTTTCAGATTTGTGTTGGAGTAAGATTTTATTTTGGTTTTGAAAGAATTCTCTTACAAGGGCTGCATGCATTTGACCAAAAAATATAGTCATATTGAGAAGTATTACAATTTCAACTGTATAAAATAAACCGTTTGTAACACTATAAATCATGATGCATTTCACATATAAATAATCCTGCTCCTAAACTTTTGAACGGTGGTATAGAAAATTGTAATTGAAATATTTTTCAATTAATTTTGTTTTAATATTTATTTATAAAATAAATGAAAGTTTCCCATAGCTTTCATGCTACATCAAAGTTTGACGCCCACCTTTTATTGTTACTGCTATAAGAATCCACTCATTTGTCTTATCTCTTCACACAGGTAAAAGAGGACTGGAAGTATGTTGCTATGGTAATAGACAGAATCTTCTTATGGATGTTCATCATAGTGTGTTTGCTGGGCACAATCGGGCTGTTTCTCCCGCCCTGGCTTGCAGGCATGATCTAGAAAACACTCAGTGAGTAGCTTACATATGAACAATTAGGACTTCTAACTTATGGGCTTCCACTGGAAGAACCAGCATGGTGACACAATGCCAATCCTAGCAGGGATATTTCCCCTGCATGTGGTAAGAAAATGCATGTTTGATATCAGGAATGTGGCACCAACCGCCTGATTTTTTTAGGACAAAAATTAAGAGACAAGCTTGTATATGAAAATGCTTGTATTTGAATGTACTGTATAACCTTGAATATTATTGTCCAAATTAAAGGCCAACTGGACAAGATACACAGTGACTTACTCAATTACACAAACAAAATCACTGCGCTTGGTATTTCTCATATCTTGTTACTGCTCATATCAAGGAGTGCATACTTAAAAGAAATAGACCGCCCTAGCGGTTAATAAACAGAACTGCATGAGTTTTGTGAAAGAACATTGTAGCCGGAGCTACTTCTCTCTCTTTATGTCTATGACGAGTCACACACGTACTGGGCTACTCCGCAGTGGTACGACCCGACCGATCTAAAATAATCCAAATATAAACACTTATTACAGGTGTAGGCTACTACCATAGTGATTTAGGATAAGACAAAAACACGGTTTGGAAAATTAATTCATGATGTACTCATTTATTATATTTACAAAGAAAGTTACAAGCTGAAGCTAAGTTTACCTAAAAATTAAAGAGCTACAGCATTTGAAATGTTCCTATTTTTTTTTTTTTTTTTGAGTTCCCCAAAACAGTTTAACGTGCATGCAAGAATAAAAAACATTTTATTAGTCTTATAATATGCATTTATTTTTACCTGATTTGCTCAACGACTCCCAAAAGATGCGTTGGACGATTCATTTTCCCAAACACCTCCTTTGAGTGACGCGAATCTGCGGCGATTGGTCAAATGACCCAGTCAGTTATCATCCATATATGACTCTGAACTTGTCAAGTGTTGATAATTGTATACAGTGTACAAACCTGTCAGAAAAAGTGCACTTTCCACACGGTCCCTTACTCGCATCTCCGTCAGGAGCAAGCTTTCCCGGCGAAACTCAGTCATAATCGACTGTAATATTCGCCAAATGTTCAAGACATCAGGAGAAACATACATCCTCTACGTCGTCCATCAGGCTACCGGAAAAGACACCCCATATCGGTTTCGCAGCCGGAACTGCTAACGTGCACATAGTCAATTGCGGCGGCTTTTGAGGGGCAGTGCTTATTCGAAGTCATATTTGGCTAAGTCGTTTAGGAGGAAATTGCCATTTTTCAGTGAATGTCTGGGGAATATCAAAAACAAAACAAAACTAACTTTACCCCGCTAAGCTGCGCGGAGTCTACACAACACAACAAAATATAACTAGAATGAGGAGTCACGTGCTGATTTGGACGGGGTCTGAGCCGGTCGGCCATGATGAGGGGTACGCCTTTAGAACCCATAGACGCGACTAAACATTCCAGAGCTCTTTAATTTTCGCGCATTTATTATTTTGGCAGGACAGAGACGGATCTAAGAATACGAGAAAAAAGGAAGAAAGTAAAGCAATGCTAAAATTTAAGGCGAAAGAAAAGGGACCTTACAGGAACAAACTCACACAAAGTACAAAACAGCATTTGGAGAAGCACCATCAATATATTTTGCACTAATAACAGCATGTATTACATCAACGTTAAACCACGTCAAGTGTTAACCATAACCTTTTAAATACTCGACCTAGTTCCGTTGCTTAGCAACGGGAAGAAACTCCTGTAACTTCAGTGCCCAACCAGTATCAGGACAAGACGTGAAATAATCACGTTGGTCCACTTTGGAAAACGTGTAGAAAACCATAAATAGGGCTATACTGCCCTCTTGTGTCAAATTATATTTCTATATTTAATTTTCCAACAAATAAAACTAAACCCGCAATAAAAGCCCATCCAATACACCCTTGAACTCAACAGATTCAGTGGCTCAGTTGATAAAGCGTTGGGCTTTAAACAAGAAGACCTGAGTTCATTTCCCATTCATGCTTATGTTAAATTGTTGTGATTATATCAACCAAAGTGGCCAAAACAACATTTCTCCAACCCGGTATCAACTGTCAACACAGAATACTAGCGTCTTCTTGACATGACGCTATTCAGCTGTAGTATTTGAATCATAGATTTGAATGTGTTCTAGACTTGAGGTTTACACTTCCGTCTGCGCGCGCAGTAACTGGGCTACGTACGAAACAGCTAATGACTCGGTTCAAAAACAATTCATTTCATAGACTCAGAGTCGACTCTCACTTTTGAAAGACAATAACTTTATATATGGTGCACTTTCAGATATAAATCTTTAGGATGTATTCATTCTCTTAAAAATCCATGATAGGGACTCTTTAAGTCAAATGAGTCATTTACTCACACTTGTCTTTACAATACTCTATGCATGTCTTTTTTTGTTCAATGGAACATGAAGATATTTACAGAACTGTTTCAGTGTTTGGCAACAGTTTGGTAACCAATATAACATTAGGCTATTTTAAGTTCTGGAGAAGAGAGAAAGTCATAAAGGTTTGGAATGATGTGGGTGGTTAAACGAATTCCTTTAAAGGAGCTGGCTTATGTAATAATTTTCATGTATTAATCACTTTGTGGCCTATTGCCAACGTGCGAACAGCTTGTTCAGTAGGCGATGAAAAAAAATATTTGTTTAATGCGAACAGCTTGTAATGAAAAAAATATTTTTCCATGCCGCCCATAGCCTCTCTTCCGTTCTGACACACGAAACAATGCTTGTACAATGTCCAAGATAATGCAGAAAGAGCCATTCTGTAATGTCAATGTGTCATGCAAAGAAACGTAATTTTAACTAGTCTAACATAGCCAGATCTATAGTCTATTGTCTTAAATAGGCCTAGTCTATGCTTTAGTCACACAAGCTATCACAACAGTTAAATTACCTCATCTGTCGACTTGATGCCGGTGAATTGCAGAGCTTGTGCAATCATATCCACGTATGATCAGATGCTTTCTTAATTGCTGTTTTCTTACCGCTGTCATGTTTGTTGAGGGTTTATTTTGTTTTTGAGTGGAAAGCGTGCAGCACATTACATATCTGAACGCCGCTCTCAGCAGCGTGGATGGCATCGGGATCCTCATTAACAGTATATCGCTGCAAAGGTATTTCCAACTTCTTTTTACTTCTACGCAAAGATCAGAAAATAAATTTGCTGTGAGGGACCTAGAATCGTTTATTCTGTTAGAGCACACGCAATAAGTTGCTGGCTGCAGTTCATTTAACGGCCACCGGTGTCACTAATAACAAGGGTTTCTGAATTCTACATCTAGCCCCTTTTATACACATACACATATAAAGGGTTATATTTGCACTTTTGATCTGTGGTGTTTTAGGAAGACAACATTTACCAATAACAACATCTTTTAATGCTGTTTGCAAAGATAAAAAGCATATTTGCGAGTATGTGATTCTCTTATCTCTATATAGCTTTGGTCTACAATATATAAAAATGTTATTAATAAGACAAGATGTCCAGAGGAATGTTAGGTCATGTAGGGTTCAGCAAGCAAGCTGTTATTACCAGTAGCCTGAATTTCTATTGGATGTTTCATGTCCCATGCTGGTGTGTGTGTTGCCCTGTTATTACATGAGAATTGAATCTTGTGCAAACAGTTGATTCAATCTGTCCTGTACTCAAGCTGTCCTGATCCGCTCCTCTAGTCAGTCTGTGAGTCTGCGTCCTCAGGTTTGGGTCTGGCCAGGTTCGAGCGCACCCGTGCCTGGTCTACAGAATCTAACAGGTTCTTGGCATCCATGGCCAAAGCGTGGGCTGCTGTCAGCATCTGTTTCTTGCACTCTTCCTTCAGAGAGGTGATGGCATTCTGCTGGGCCAGACGCATCTTGCTGATGAGCTCAGCCAAGTCCTTATTCAACAACTTCTGAGTGCCTTCAATCTTAGAGCAGAGACAAAAAAATGTTGAGTTTAACTTTGTGCCCTTAAAAGTCTTATCTGTATTGGAGAAGATTAAACTCACTTGTAGCAACAATTACAGAGGCCATTTCACTTGAAAAAAAAAAAAAAAAAAAAAAAAAGTATTTTTACTTATTATTGTTAGTGTCGTGAAATCAAGTCTGATACCTCGGTTCTACAGGAAACATGCAGAGTTGGTAGTATATCATCCACACTGTTGATCAGATTCCTTAATGAGAGACCGACAGTCTGCAAATAAATTATATACAGTACATTAATACACAAAAACATTCATTTTAAATTTGAACATCCACAATATTTTCCTCACTGTATAAATTAAATAGAAACCGATTCTTATTAGATATACGGTAACATAGAAAATTCCTTCAGTCTAGAGCAGTGAGTAATTATATCTTTGTCTTTTTTGTTTTAACACTACAGTAATGACACAGCCGGCATAAGGTATATAAGGCAGTCAGTCAGTGTGAGTAATGCATCTAGTTCTTTTTTCCACAGCTTATTGCACTTAATAACTATTTTTAACATCATGCAAGTCCTGTTCTTTATTTTATCATTCATGCACGTTTCTTTATCACTCAAAATTTTAGTACTTAAGTAGAAAGATCTCTATAGACACTTTTTATTGTCATTTTGATATATCCTCATACTGCCCAGGCCTAATCTCACTTTGACAGAAGAGATGTATTCAGTAGATGGCAGTGTGTTAATGTCATTTTTCAGCTGCACCACCACTTTCACCGTGTCCATGACACACTGGTACACATTATCCTCTGAGCGGTCCAGCTCTGCTGTAGGTGTAGGCTGAATAATACATGGCAGACAGAAGAAACATTAAACTGAATAATAGTTACTACCATTGTACTGGGAAAGTCAATTATTTACACATTAAACATATACAACATGCATACTGTACATGAGTGCAAACAAATCTTTACTTGCACTACAATTCTGGGTGGTTTTGAAGGAGGATGATGCAGTTCAGCTTTAAGCGGGTACAGGAAACAGTCAGTATAGGAGGTAACACAGCACAAGAATTACATTTATTTTCTCATCAAATATAAATATGTGATATAATTTACAATAGACTGACATCCGAATTTTGACTTTTTACTAGAAAGCAGAGGACTTACCATAACTAAGTGGTGGTTCAGGTGCCTGGTAATTAATAAAACAATAATTATTGGGGTTGTCAAATTTTACATTCAGGTGGTAGTCATTGTACATTTTTTACATAGTACATCATATCTATGAACTGGAATGAAAATATAATCGACAAAACATGTGATATGGGTTTAAAAATTAAAGGACATACACACCTCAGGAATATTTGTGCCCTCGTGAACCATTGGGTCCTTAGAAAGAGCAGCAAGCATGCAATGTGTATTATAACAAATATTAAAGACAGACCTATATTATATAAAGTAATATATATATATAATTCTAAAAAGATTTTCCTCCTTACGAGTAGCTTCTCCTCCTTCTTTAACCATTTGGTATCTTCCTCCATTTGCTCTTTCTGCATCTTCATAGTATCCAGCATGCGCTCCTTCTCCACCTGCCACAGCCTCTGGGCATCTTCCATACTGGATGGACCGAAGCTGAACTCGCCCTCCTACCCCGTACACAAACACAAGCCCATATAGCTTCTAATAAAAGACTTACAATTATTTTAATATTTTATTTATTTTATTATTATATCATTTTATAATTTTTAAATTAAAAATAAAAAACAAATACAATAATGAAATGAAATAAAAATACATTTAAAATAGACATCATGGCTTAATTTTACCCCAAGACTGAGGCGGCGGGGCGATGCCTTGGGAATGGACAGGATGTTGGTTGAGTCCACAGGTGACTGGTAATCACACGGGCTGGCCAGGTCTGGTGAACTGGCACATAAAGCCTCATTAAGCTATGGAAAATAAGAGCACAATACATTAAATTAATATAAAATTAATTAAATATAAAAATGTAAATATTATGTAAAATATTTATTAAATATTATAGTAATACATAATATACAGTGAATATATATATACACACTACCTGAAGATGTAGGCCGACTCCAAGCGTATTTCCGAAGCGGCTAGAATTGACTCTGGAAGGCTGGAGGCGTAAACAAAATACACTGACTGTTAAGAGGAACGTGCTGCTGTAACTGAGTGTAAGGGCAAACAAAAAGCCGATGAAAGCTGACAGCTACCTTTGGTGGAGGTTCGCTAATGTTAAACTTGGGCTCCATGAACCGGGTGTTACGGGCTTTGTCTCTCTCTCTCTCCACCTCCGCCTCCTTTTCCATTTGGTGGACATCACTGTTAAAAAAGAGTGAATTGGTTACAATGATGTAAATACAGTACAATGGAAAAATATGAATAAAATGTCAGTTAATGTGATGTTCTAAACCATTTGATATAATTTAGAGAGAAAAAAGCAAGATATTATATCAATAACAGTGATTGTTATTGGGCAGAAACCTGATGTTGCAGGCTAGTTCGGTGAAGGTGGGTCTCTCGCGGGGGTCGTAGCTCCAGCAGCGGGTCATCAGTGAGTACAAGGCAGGAGGGCACTGTTCAGGTTTGGGCAGCCTGTTGCCCTGTTCCAGCTGGTTAATCACATCACGATTGTCAAGCCAGTGGAACGGCTGTTTACCTCTGTTCATAATCTCCCACACGCACACAGCTGGATGGGAGCAACAATTTGCAATACATTGATACAAAGGAACATTTAAGACATTTAATTCAGAATCAAATGTCAGTTCCTCTTTTCTGAAAAAGTGAGGCCATAGCTTAAGTAACTGTTGAGATCATCTGTTCACCTTTCCCATGCTTCAGTACTGATGATGGTGCATCTGCACTCTTATGTGAAGCCATCCATCAGAGAGACTGAGTGAAAGCTCATGATTTACAGAACATGGCAGCTGAGCTTTACAAACAGAGGGGTCTCTGTCTCTCTAGTCATGTGTTATTTACCCCATGTGTCAGTGAGGGGCGTCAGAAATAAAATAAAATCTGTTGGCGTCTCAAGCTATCAGTTGACCGAAGACTAATATAAATACAGTGCAGAAAAATAATTACAGATATTTTTTATTCCAACATGATTATTTAGTAATTGTATCAGGAAATTAGTTTAAAATGAACAATTGGCAAATTGTTGTGAAGGAAATGAAAGTCAGTTAGTGTATGGTAATTTGTCTAAATGAAGTTTGATAGTGGGCCTGGGGCACTGAATAATGTTTTCAAGTAGAGGATAGTTAAGCATGCCAAAAGAGAAAATTGGATTCATAAAAAAGAATGATGTGCCCTCCGAGAACTTTACGATGACTAATAAAGATAGAGGCAATTTTGGAAACATTTGTTTGTAAAATGGCAATGTACAAGCGATTGTCTGTCTATATTACTGTAACAGTGTCATTGCTTGGTACACTGGTCTTGTGTTAAAATCTGATGATTTCCTTCTATTCACTCACCAAACATCCACACATCACTGGCTGCGGTGAAGCGTCTGAAGTTAATGGATTCAGGAGCCATCCATTTGATCGGTAAACGAGTAACAGATGCTGCAGACATAACGCAAGGTACATAATGCATCAAAGATTTACATAACGTGGCACTAAGCGGAGTTAAGATCCAGTTTCAATAGGGAATGAAATGACGAATCATGCAATGATTAAAAAAATCACAACTTTTATGAGTGTGTGAAACAGCTGAGGTAACCTTTGTAATATTCTTCATCCTCTATGTATCTGGAAAGGCCAAAGTCACCCAGCTTCACAGACTCAGGAGTGGCAACAAGAACATTTCGTACAGCTATGTCCCTGTTAACCAGATGACAAAAACACATAAGACAAACAGCAACAATAATGGCAATGTAAGATTAATGTATAGATTTCAGAATGTCTTAGTTTTTGGTCTGTTTCTTTTTCTTTAACCCTTTAGGGGTCTAAGCTGTTTTCTGGGTCCTGGAGGTGTTCTGACATGCTCTGACATTTTTCTGACATGCTCTGTGATTTTTTCTGTTACTTGTGACATTTTCATGGCTAAAGTATTATTACACTGTATTCAGCACAAACTCTGCTACAATAATATGTCAGCAGCATGTATGTAAAATTTTGTAGTTTTTAGATAATGACGTTTATGCGTGGTTTGTGAAAAAAAAAAAAAACATTGTCACTGAAATAAGGTCATAAAACCCATACTGATCATTTCTTCACAAGACTTTTGAAAATTGTATCACATAGCCTAGAGTATTTGCTCCAAAACTATGTGAAAATAGCACATAATTTATCTCATTATTCACAATTATCCCATTTTTTAAAAACTTTGTTGGTATGGACCCACTGTATGCATATAAACAATTTGAGTGATTAAAAATGTAAACGCATTACTACTGTACATGCACTAACAGTTAAAAGTTTAGGTTCAGTAAAATTTGAAATTATTCTTTTCAAATTAATGCTGTTCTTCTGATCTTTCTACTCATCAAACATTTGACACTGTTTTCCCAAAAAATATAAAGCAGCACAATTGTTTCCAACATTGATAATAATTATTTTGTTTTTAAATATCTTGTACACAAATTCAGCATTTTAGAATGATTTCTGAAAGATTGTGTGACAAGACTGAAAATTCAGCTTTGCAAACTCAGGAATAAATTACATTTACGTAGAAAATTTAAAACATATATTTTGAATTGTAATAATATAATATTGCTGTTATTATTGAATTTCTGATCAAATAAATGCAGCCATGGTGAAAAAAGTCAATTAAAAATACAGAATTGAATGTCACACCGGTGGACCATGTTCATTCCCTGTAGGTAAACAAGCGCTTTGCAGATCTGTAGGCTGAAGAGAACCAGAGTCACGCTGGTCAAACTCTGCTGATTTTTTGTCAAGTACTTCCCCAGCTGTAAGCACAAAAGAAAGTATTTTAGAAATGTATTAGTGTGGCAATACAGTCTTTCTGCTGCCCTTTTCAGGCCCTATGATGGTTTCTAAAGCATTTAGTTACTGTATTAAATCAGTAACTAAAACAAACCATGTTTGCTTACCACTACTTGACTTCTCAAGCCAGTCATTCTGCTGTACTTGACAAGAAACAATCATGTTGATTCACATAATACTGAACTTCATGTGAGTTTGTAAACAGTTTATGACAGTTTTACAGAGCCTGTAAATGTTAATGGAGCCATATCTATGGCATTCACTTAATTGAGTTTGCTACATTAATCACAGAATTTCTGGCAAATGGAATTACATTATGGATTGAAAGGGAATTTTATTGATTTAATTTAAAAGTTACGTAAACCCCTGTATCTCATATAATATATTACCACCCTTGCCAAAATAATCCCTCATAGTGACAACATTATTGGCCTTGCAATTTTCCAAAAGACGTGTTTTGACATATAATAAAAATAAGAGTGATTTCATCCAGCATCAGAGCTGTTGCTTACCTCTCCGTGCTGACACAGCTCCATGACAATCCATACCGGGTCTTCCTCAATGACACCAATCAGCCGCACTATGTGTGGATGGTCAAGGTTCTTCATGATAACTAGATGGGTGGGACGATATAATGCAAAAAAGAATACAGTTACTTATAATTATTTAACATTTTATCATGTTTTTATTGTTTATTTTTGGTTGAGTTCAAATGTCTGTATCAGTGAATTAACTAACATGATTGTTTTTTTGTTTTTTTCAATTGAATAATTTGAATTTTCAATAATTGTCGTGGTGGACCCAGAACATGAAAATCCATCATTAAAACCATTATATCTAACTTCAATATCTCTCGAGTGAAAACTATTTATTATATCATTGAATCATTTTGTATGACTTTTTTATTTCTACCAGATAAAATATTTCAGCCAAGTTTGACAACTAGAAACATGTATATTCATTATTCAACATGGCATGTTTTAGAATTTATTATTAATTTACATGACTTTTTCACTTTGAAATTAGGCTTCCTCATTTATCACTTAAAAAAATCTGTGGTTCTTCAAGTAATAAAAAAAACTGTTGAGATGGTGATTTAAAATTGGAATGGAATATGGTTATCTTTTTTGTATTACCTCAAATCTTGCGTTTTCTTATTTTAAATAATTTTAAGTAATTTTGAGGCACCCATGGAAGTTTGTTGAAGGCCAGGTAAAGAAAAAATCCAGGTAAATATCACCTTTTTTTTCTTTTGTGCATCAAGTTAATCTGTAATCAAGCTTAATCTGTAATCAAACTAAAATTATATAAGATTATTCAAAAATATTTTTAATTGTATGTAAGATACATAAAATGCTAGCTATGATATTAGCCTGAGTGTGATATTTTATTCCAAAAATATTTAAAATGCTATTTCCACCAATTAATGTTATTAAATTAAACAATGTATCATTTGAGATATGCTTTAAAAAGTTGACAGTCGTGAGTGACAGACAATGACAAAATTCCCTGGTGACTGATATGTAGATACACTTGTATATAAGTTAAATATTCACTGTCTAAAATTCCACAGGTCCAAAAGTGCCCACAGTTGAAGAAACACCCATCTCTTCATATTTACATTCACATACCTGCTTCACCCACGAACTTCTCCCTGACGTCAGGTGCACACTCCTTACAGGTCTTCACCGCAACACTGATCTTCTCCCCAGTCTAACCACGACAATTCATAATAATGTTAGTTCATTCACTGATGATAAGATGTATTGATGTTATTGTGAGACATCTACCAATATTATGCTAAATGTAAAAAGGAAAAATCCTTATTTGACCCACAAAAAAAAAAAAAAAAAAAAACACTTTAGTAATTGTTGCATCATAATTAAGTGTCTGGAATTACTACTTGCCTTTTTATGGTAAACTCCTTCATGAACCTCCCCAAAGAACCCTTCGCCCAGCATACGTTTCAGGGTAATATCTTTCCTGTAAAGGCCAACCTTTGCTATTGTGAAACACATGAAAAACTATGAGAGGACTTATCATCAATAGAGTGCAATCAATACTGAATTTACAGTGATACAAACAAAAAAAATTCCCTTTCATACCAGGTGGTGGCGGCTTTTCATCTGCGATTTCACAGTATATATCAGAGTCTGAAACATGGAGTTGATGTTATTCACATTGTCAATAAGATGTTAGAATAGTAAACATCAAGCTGGGTTCTTGAATGGGAGGGTCTGATACTCACTGCTGTATCTGAAGCTTTCTTTCTGCTCCCTAACAGCGGGAAAGAGTGAACAGCATTGAGGACAGTGAAATAAAGTCTATAAAAAATGTGCAACGTTTAATCAGCAGGTCCAGATCCATTTCACTTATTATAAATGATTCCATGTGAGATCACTTTAGATTTATAGTAATTAATATTCATTCTGTGGAGAACTAAACAGATAGAGGAATGTTGATGTACTAACCCTGAGGGAATTTCAGGAAGAGAGTTGCGTAACTGCACACCTAAGATAGCAAAGATAAATCTCAGTTTACAGCACAGAGAAATATGGCAATACCCAAACCCACATTAATCACAAAAGTCATGATTAAAAACGCACAACATTCAGAAGAAAGCTACCCTAAACTCAATTCTCAGATCAACTACAAAACTATTAGACATTTATCTCCTTGATAACTGCCTCTGAAACTAGCTCACACAAACTCCTTTAATTGACACTTTTCTAAATGACTATTGACATTTGCAGACATACATTAATTGGAACTTACCTTGAGATTTACTTTTATTTGGTCCAGCTATCAAAGATGAGTCTGTGTGGTTAAGCAACCGACAGTAGCCATCGATCAGATCAGCCATGTTCTCCGCAATGGCCAGAGACGCCACGCTGACAGACAGAGGCTGTGAATAGAAAAAATATCAAAAAATTTAAACTAAAAATGTTAGTTTAGTACATGAGTGGCATTGTGCATACAAAGTTTAACAACCAAATACTGAGCATAGTGAGCACATTCTTACCTGTTTGGCACCCTCGATATCGATAAGTAACAATGTTCTGCCTTCAATTTGTGCGTTATACTTGATACTTCGGATCTGTTTAAATTCAGCAAGGCAGACAGCCTGGGAAAAGTAAAAGAGAATGTTGAGTGCCTAAAGTGCAATTTAAACTTACTTTAAACAACATTTGGACACTGACAACTTGGGAAGTTTACAAAAAAAAAAATTCTTGCGACTTTTTATCTCACAGTTCAGACTTTTTTTTTCTCCCAATTGCAAGTTTATATATCACAAAGTTGACTTTTTTGCAGAATACTGACTTTTAAGTTACATCTTGCAATTCATAATTTTTTCTCAGAATTCTATGTTTACATCTGCAATTTTTTACTCAGAACTCTGCATGTGATCAAGTCAGGTGCATAACACTTTGGGAATAAAAACAGAATTGTGAGATGTAAACTCAGAATTCTGAGAGGAAGAAAAACTAATTGCGAGATGCAATTGCAATTCTGCGATAGTTTAAAACTCATAATTGTGATCAGAACTCATAATTGTGAATTGTGTGCAAGATAAAAACTCGCAACATTTTAAAAAATATATTTTTATTACATGACAGAATTAATCTTCCATAGACAACTGTCCTGAGACTGAAAATAAACTGATCGTAATTAAAATAAAGACTTCTCCAAGTATGACGTTGCTCACCGTGGAGTCTGATTTGGTGCGTTGACGAATTCCTTTGAGACCAATGACTAAATCCACTGCTAAACTCCAGCCTTGCTGTGTAGATAAAGAAGGACTTCAGAAAATTAAAATAAATTTGAGTTCAATTTCTAACATGGCCACATTTCTTTGCATAATCCCCAACATTTTTAAACACCTAAATTGGGGAACTTGTGGAAACTTACCACTAACTCGCATGGGAATATTTCCTCGTCAAAGTTGGAGAATTCTCCATAGGTCTCAAAGAACTTGATCATACACTCATCCTCTTTTAGTGTAGCATACTGCTGAAACGTCTGCTGGATGAGCTTCCGAAGTTGCTTAGGCTGTTAAAATCAAGATTTTACAGTTTAGCTGTAGAATGTCAATGTGCTGTCAGTGTGCTCTCATAAGCTGCCACTTTTTTATTTTTCAGTTTTTTTTACAGGGTCATGATCGCCCTGAGAGGGTTTACTTACGGGCACTTCATCCATTTAGTCAAAAATACATGAGCCAATTAGCATGGCTAACGTCAGGAACCACATGTTCATTTTCTCGTATTTGAGGCGTGGTTTACAAATGCCCAAAGCCATTTGTTGGGTGCTAAGATTATTATTGCTAAGACAATTATACCAGATGACGTATGTAGAGCGACAGAAATTAGGTCCAAAAATTTGGTCCAAGGTTTCCAGATTAGCAGCGTGAATAAAATCACACTGTGGCAAGGCAGTATGGGGAAACCCAGGCCATGAGCCAATCTGAATTTATGCTGAGTTTAAATGTCTTATCGGTAAAGGTTTTGGTATTATAGGTTGTGCTCAACAGCTGGTTAAGGGAAATGATAACTAGTAATTTTTAACTTGCGAAATCGCCATTCAATCAACTATTATCACCTCTTGAAAAGAAGAAAACAAATCTAACCTTCATACTGTCAATAAGTCCCTTAGGAAAGAACAGGTCCAGACCAACATCTTTTCTAAATAAAAAAGGCATGATATTAGCAAATGAAATCACCTTTTTTAAAATGACTTGTACACATGAAAAATATAAACTTACTCTAGCAAGTCAAAATTTGTCTTTTTCTCTAGACCTTTGGCGTTCATGTCTTTGTAAAATCTCCTGAAAAACAGAACAAACCACATACAGTATGTCATTCACTACTTTGACATTACCGCTCCCAATTCAACAGTTCAACAACATTTTTTTCTCAATTGTTGCTCATGAAGTCCTGCAGTTACACTCGATAACGGACAAAAACAGAGTCCGCTGTTCTTTACCTGATCTCTAAACAGCCTAGCTGAAGTGCCATGCCGTCGCTAACTTTGCTAGCATTATGCTGCATGTAGTCACAGCGCACCTGCCGCAAGAGAAATGGTATTTTCATGCACTGAGCAACATAAGGTGACAACATACAGGACAAGTTACAATCTGGAGATGTTTGCTAACCTGTTGATAGAAATACAACAGGAAGGTTCTGTCTTCTTTTAACCTCTTCATGAAATCAACAGGAATGTAGCGAATTCTAAGGTCATATCTGAAATAAAACACACATTTATGCAACATTAAAATAACAACCAGTTTATTGGTGATGTGGGTGGGAGTGTTGACCAGCGTCATTGTCCCTCACCTCCACTCTGCCTCAGCATGATGGCTCTCATAGCGTGTCTCAACCTCTCCTACAGTCAGGTCTGGGTGAAGCCAGTGGAGCTCCTCAGATTTGAGGTGTTTGAGCCTCAGCCCAAAGCAGCCTGCGTTCTGCACATTTGGACCCAAACGCCCACTGATCAGAATAGACTGGATGATAGTCTGATGGATAAAATACAAAGGATGAAAAGTACAAAGTGTTTAGACAAAGTATTCCAACATTTGGGATAGTATTACTAGAAATACTATGAATTTGTTTTGCCAATCATATACACAGCCGTTCAAAAGTTTAGGATCAGTAACATTTTTTTTTTTTTTTTCATTCAGCAAGGATGCATTAAATCGACTAAATTGATAAAGTGACAGTAAAGACATTTATAATGTAACAAAAGATTCATATTTTAAATTTCTATTTAGAAACTTCTTTCAAAAACATTAAAAAAAAAAAAACTTACCAACCCCAAACTTTTGAACAGCAGTGTATGTATACCTTGATCTGCCATGTGCTGTTACATTTGACCAGTTTGAAGTTTTTGCTGAGATTGTTGCTACTACTGAAGCACACTTTGATAATCTTCACAGGGCCCTCATTTCCAACAGGACCCAAGTCAGGGCTTTTGATGCCCCCATCCCAGTCCTGTGTGGGTACCTTCCAGGAAAGGGTGCTTGCATCACTCGCCATGTCCAAGTTACGTCCTCAAAGATATTCACACACCATTACACACTCATCTCATCTGGTAGTAAGGCCAGTTTGGAAAAACAAGAACATTGTTTGAAGTTAGATGAATCATTTGTGGCATGTGCTATAGCTTTAACAATTAATGACATTGTATATAATACTTTTTCCCATTTTACAGCAGGAATTGTAATTAATTACAGTAGGATATTTCATTTCAACAATTGCTAAAGATTACATTTAACAGTGTCCTTAATTTAAGTTACCATTAGATGATGAGGCACTTCTGTGTCCACAACAAAATGATGGAAAATGTAATCTACATGTAAAAATAAGGGAAATTAGCATGCACAATTAAATGTACAATATCAACAAATACTGGTAAAACTCACTCACTCGCGCACACACAAAATCGGCTGATAACTGATGTATGATAGGCTAGCCATATACAGTACTGTGCATTGTTATTAGACAACCTGAAAAGCATATTCAAAATTGATATTGTATGTCCACATCCTTCAAAATCCATTAGACCAAAGTTTACACTGTGTTTGCTCACACTGATTTTGTTTCTGTGCTCAAATAATCACATCTCTCTGTCCCCACACCTATGTGATTGTATTTTTTTGGAATATGGAGCTGATACAATATTGATTTGTTCTGAGATTATCAGAGGGTTTTTGATCAAATCTAAAGGCACAGCAAGATTCTAGTTTATAGGAGGTTTTTAAATGTATGTTTGTTTGTATGTATGTGAGCATATATCAATCTGTGAATTCTCTTTTAGGGCCTGTCTTCCTGTTTTGTTTGCCTGAGGCAATGAATTTCTAGAAGTAAAGCTACTTTTTTTTTTTTACTCGCTCAAGCATGACTGCCAGCTTTACTTGGTTTCATTTAAGCCTTTATTTTATGTGACTAATCATTTGTTTACACATGACTAAAGTTACAGTGTCACATCAGTAAAGTAGACATTGTTTTTAAAGTCTGGTTAGTAAAAAAAAAAAAAAAAAAAAAAGATAAAACATTAGTGTAGCAATCAGAACGCCTTGACTAGTTGTTCTGAAATAGTTAATCTAACACAGATAACAAGTATGTGGGATTTGACCTCTGGAGGCTGTAGTTTTTACAAGCTAACGCTAGGTCAGAGCAACAGAGCACACACACACACACACACACACACACACACACAGAACTAGGACAAGGGAGGGGTTCATCTATGTGCAAACAGCATTTTCAAAAACCTGGATAACATATTTTAAAGTTAAGTTCTAAAACAATAAAGAAAATACAGATTTTAGTTTGTTTTATGTTAAAAAAATTCAATTACACTTTTATAAGTCACTTAATTATATAGCTCTATAATTTGTTGTTTATATCGTTAATCACATGCCTTCGTTCGCCGACACATGCAGACAGCAAGAACGAATGAATAAATAAATAATTTTATAGGTTAAATTATACATTTCGCTACACACTCGTGTTCTATTGTTATTTTACACTTTACTCTGATAATGATGGACATTTTAAAAGTCTGATAGTCTTGATATTTCCACTACGAACTCTAATGGAATAATGATATATGCACTTATTTAGCATTTAATCCTATAATTGTGTGTGGTTTCATGAATCATCCTCAGCTAAAACAGGCCAAAAAACTGTACCGTACTGACTTGCTGTAAAAGCCTATCAAATGATGAATACTTGGTGAAGAAACTATAAACAATTCTAAACACGAAATAAACACTAAGTTAAGCAGACCTATTAAATCCTAGATAGCAGCAGGTTGCGTGGCCAGAATACATGCTCTATGAAGACATTGGAATGCGCGTGCACGTAACACTACCTGCGCAGACTTGCCCTCCCAAAACACCAAACATAGCCGTATAAATGCATGTAAAAGAGTTGTAATGTAAAAGTGTGTATTTAAATTAATAGCATATCCATATATTACAACACTTTGGAATCTATTGCACGTTTTGTGATTTTAATGAGTGTTAGCCTACAAATTAACAACTTGACCTGACAGCCTACATGGAAAACAACAGCTCGTAAGATGGTTTGCCCATCGCCGTTAACGCAGTATTAATTAAAATTGCTCACTAACCTTGCAAAGTTGTGCTCTCTTAATTATTATTATTTTTTTTCTTATTTCCTTTTAAGATCCCCAGTCAAAGTCCAGCTCTCAGAGTCAGGTAGATAGAAACTGTTCAAGCCACTCCCTTCGCTTGAGTGCACTTCCTACAGTGTGTCGAATGCTTTCCGTTATAGGTGAGACTGAGCAAACGCTCTCACATTGTAATATGCACGTATTTGTTTTGAAACATCCAGTTTGTAAAAGTCACAATTTGTTTTAACTGATATTTTATGATCAATTATGGGAATCATCAGGAATAATAATAATAATAATAATAATATAGGAATGATAATAAAAATAATCAATTAAGTATTTCTGAGAAATAAGATAGCCTGCATTGTTTGCATAAGACACGACTGGCATCTAGTGGCCAAGTATAGGAACCACTAGGTTACTTTAGACTTTGCTCTTTCGTACAGTTACGCAAAATATAGTATCTGTCCTGGACATAACTGCTTATGTTTACATTGTAAATCCATTAAACTAACCATTAGCGACATTTGAATTTTTTATGTAACACATTTGAATAAAGGAGCGACAATGTAACATTTAGTAGATCGGTAAACATTAGCTTTGGTTGGTCGTTAACATGTTTTTTTTTTTCTTTCACAATTTGATTGAAATCAAAAATTAATATAAAGCTTCAAATCTAGGTGAATAGAGAACAATATAGCCATATTAATCCTAAAATACCCCTGTCTGCTTTATAAATGCTCAGCCAATTAGGTAATGGCACCAAAACTAACTGTTTTGTGTTATATGTTAGTTTATTACTGTAATAGCATCAGAAATGCACCACAAAAGTTCTGCAACCAATGTGTTCAAATTTGTCATTGAACCATAAATTGTCTGCCTCAATAGATGGCAGTATATTCACAGCACCACTGGGGGGGAAAAAAACATCCCTCCGTCCTCTGTAATGAAAAACAGAGTTACCATCTGCCATTACACAACAGCTGAACATAATTCTTTGTGCAGTGTCTAGCAGTGTAAATGACAATACGGTCTATTTCCTGGTCACAGACACTGCATGGACCTTAAACTTATTTCTGACAGCTTGACCCCTTCAGGATGAATGAGCCATGCCTGATGGACTTGTGCAGAATCCAGTGCTGTGGCAGATGGAAGTCACACTGATCAGATGTTAATGACAAGACTATAATGTGCAGAAGAATCACATTACAGACACGCACAACACGAGCTAATTTAAAGTATATTTAAGTATACTTATAGTAAGCTAAGTATAAGCTACTAATAGAAATGTACTAGATATAGCCTACTTGTGTTTCAATCCTGCTTGGGACTACAATTTTAGTGTAGGCCTATAAAAGTATAAACTCTTAAAAAGGCACACTATGCAGGAATTCTGTCGGAGTAGGACTTAACTTGTTGTCGTAAATACCTCTCACACAGAGCGTTTTTTTAGCACATTTCACTTCCAGCAATGAAGGGAAAAAATAAACGAATGCTCCACGTGAACTTATATCTTTCGATCTTTTACCATCATGTCAATTCTCAATTGATTTTGATTAATAATATGCGCGAGGGTGCGAGAAAGAACAAGACCGTTTGAAGACGGTGAGAGTGAGAGTGTGCGTGCGAGTATGCTGCCTTTAGATTGGGACACAGCTTATGTGTGGGAAACACTGTGCCCACCTCCTTCTTATAGCTACAGCCGGATCCTGGATGCAGCCTGGATGGGTGTGTGTATGTGTGCAGTGCCGTAAAGCAATTTGTTACATCACAAGAGCTGATATCATTTTACTGTCTATGCTGAAATCATGCGATACTTCTTGACGCTTAGTCCGAAGACTCGCCGGCCCAAAGTTGCAAGTATGGCTTTTCCGTTCACAGGCACCAGGGGGGTGCGAGACGGCCACCATTCAACCCGAAAACTGTCATATAACCATTCAAATAACTCCGAAGCAGTTCAGTTAAGCTAACAAAAACTGCATAGTTCCCCTTTAAGAATACTGCAACAGTAGTATACAGCCAAGTTTTTCTTTTGCACTGCAACTACACTACTTGTGTTATTGTAATGGACCCACTGTAGGCAAGTTGCAGAACCAAAGGGAGGTTTATTTACATCCAAACGTGAACAAAATACAAAACAAAGACTTGACTAAGCATAACTTGTGTTGTGAACTTTTTCTCTTCTAAAGTGTAGGAAACTCAGAAGCGAATAGCCAACCATGACTTGGTTGTATCTTCAGCAAGATTCTTCATTGGGAACACAAGCTGTTGGTAGCTTTAGTCCTCATTAAGTCAAGTCTTAGCCAAGTCTGCTTAAGGCAGTATGCATTACCTTTCAAGTATCAACTAATCAACGATACACTCTGAAACAAAGCATGTAAATGAGATATGCAGGTTTTGGAGCCTGCTCAGCACGAGACACGAGAATAGGATGGGACAGGACTTCTTGTACTGAGACAAGAACTACTTGAAAGGACAGTCAGGAATATCCCGCTGCGAACCCCTACCGTTTGCAGAGATTTCCTAATCTCATCATTTATGAACTTTCTCAACATAAATTGGAAATCTAAATCAAACATTTAAATACATTTGTAATCACACTTGACATAAACGAACACTCACCATTTGCACAAACAACACTTGACAAAGACACAAACCATGAGGTCTTAAATACACAAACTTCTATTGACAAGACAATCACGAAACAATAAACCAATGAGAACATGACAACAGACAGTAGAACACATGATGAGGAGAGCACATGGCAGGATCACATGACTTAGATATGGCACAAACAAGGGAAGCAGGGAAGCACACGGCAATGAATAGCGACAAAAGGACATGAAACATGAACAAAACCGTGACAGTTATAGGTACACTGATAGTTGCTAGTCAAATACAGTACTTGCAGCACATTTTTTAGTTTATGAAAATATACTTTGAAGTATAATTTACTCTCAGTAGACTACAAGTTTAGTAGTTTTATACTCCAAGTAGCCTATATCTTATCTAGCGAAAATTATACTTATAGTTTTCTATTATAAATAATTTGTACTCCTATTTGCTATTCATTTTTTTATAGTTGAAATGTGCGTTTAACATACGTTAACTCTTCACATAAAAAATGTATTCTAGCTTCATGCATCCTTTTTTATTAAGACATGAATGTAGTTCCATAAAAAAGCAACATTATAAACAAAATCTGAGAGCATCCCATTTTTGTAAACGACTGCTTAGAAAAATTAAGATTGAGGAAAAAAAAATTTTAATAGGTTACTCAATCAAAAGAGTAAACATAACTAAAAGCCTAGTATAGCCTATACTTAGAAAAAAAACTTGATCAAAAGATTGAGTATAGGCCAAATATTCTTAGGCTTTTCTATCAGTAAAGCCAAGTATACTTAAGTGTGATTTTAATTTGGCCTATATTTCAGAGAAGTACATTAAAAGTATTGACTGAAAGTACTGTATAGCCTACCTATTTTTACTTTAAAAGTATAACAGTGCACTTGAATAAACTTCTTTTTCGTAAGGGTTCCTGTTTCAGCTAGGTTAGATTTACCATTTCTACATTGTAAATGAACAAAATTTTGTTCAGTGATTTTGAAAGTTTTAAAAGTCAGTTCCATTCTTGGACCTTTAATGTGTGTCCGACTATATAATGGTTAAAATTAGAGCTGTTCCTGCATCCGAGATTGAGCATTGGCGGCCTGTTCTGAAGTAACTCAACCAAGAAGAATTCCAACTGTGAAGCTTTAATGGGACACATTTAAATGCTCATTATATTGATGGTCACACCTATTGCTCTTCTGCTGTCATTCTGTCTCCACATTGACATAAACGGGTCAAGCAGTCATTTAACTGCACAGTGCACACGCTCTTTCTCATTGTGGAACACTATAAAAAAATTACATGGATGCTTTATTATTTTATTCATAGCAGTAGTTCTCCGATTTAGTTAAATGGCAACTGCATGACTTCACAGTGAACACACTCTAAAAACACTGTACTGTGTTAATATGAAGGAATTTTCCGTATTGATTTTTGATTTGATTGATTTTTTACCCGGAATTTACCTGTAAAAAATACACATTGCATTGTTTTAAAAAAAATATGAAGTCTGAGAATGGAAGTAGCACGTTTTGCTTTAACATCAGAAACTTGGTATTTGTTTGTGTTAGATCTCTCTAACTTTGATTCACGCCACATAAGCTACATTTGTCCAATTTATGTCAAATACAAAGAGTTGTTACTTGTTAAATAAGTTGTTAAATATGATAACACTAAAATGTATGCAAGAACTTGAATTTGATGTATTCCAATCACATACGGGTTTAGTTGCCATCCACCTATTTTTATGTGACTATCTATCCATTCAAGTGGGATATCCAGAGGTGGACAGTATAACAAAGTACATTTACTTTTACTTGAGTATAATTTTTTTTCTGGAAACTTTTACTTTAACCACTTTGAAAGCCAAATATTGTACTTTTTACTCCACTACATTTCTTTCAAGGTTCTTAAATACGTCAATCAGGAAATATCAGTCAGGGAATGATTTTGGTTGGAAATGCAAGCCGGGTTAACGTCAGAACCCGATGTCGTATATTGGTGTTATAACCCGACTGATGTTGGTTTCTGACACCATCCATTTGGTCTGACTTTTGGTCTTCTAAATGCAAATTTTGTCATTGGTTTAGACCAAACTTACTGTTATCTAAGGCTAACATATTCATACTAAAAGACAAAAAAAACTTTAAGGGCACTATTTGAGGGAACAATGATTCAACAAAAACAACAAACTATTTGGCTGTCCGAAACCATTGTAGACGTTATTGACTGCACTTCTTCAATCTCACATTCAATCCCACCACTGGAACTGTGTTCTAGAAATATATTTGATATTTATATTTTATAGGTAGGCAGGCATACATTCTGAGGCATAAGGTACAAGTATTACACACAACAATACATTGACATTTACTTTTTACTTATTGTTTTTTTTACTTTACTTAACTGATACTTAAGTACTTTTAAAAACAAGCACTTTTGTACTTTTACTTAAAGGGATACTTCACCTCAGGAAAGATGAATGTGTATTTAAAATGGGTCATTTATGTAGAAAAAATGTAAAATTATTTTTGACTTTGGAACTTTCTAGACTGAAAAAAAGCAAGAAAATGTTTGGCTTATGTGGATGAAAGACAACAACTCCCAGAATGCACTTGCTTCGCTGCCCTAAGAGGCCATGCCTACCATTAAGAGAGCACAGTTAAACAACAAGTCTAGGCTATAGTGAGTCTACACAAAAATGTGTCCCAAGATTGCCCAAAATGTCTGAAATTCGGCTTTTGTGTTCTACTACAGTCGCCATTCATTATGTTTACTGTGGCGAGCAGGACAAGACTGAGGCCCGCGGGAGAACGACGCAAGGCCGGTGGCATGATTACCGATGACGATGAGCAACACCTGTGAGAAGCACCGGTCTCGTATCTCTCACGGAGGAGAAAGAGGATGGTAACCCGCTCAGCTTTCTCCACAGAACAAAAGCCTGCTAGCTTAGCTTCCAAAAAAAAAAGATGGCTGACACTATGTGTACATTCTGTGAGTGAGATTTCCTGAAAACATGCGGGACAGCCCCTACTACTGACTGTAGTCTTTAGCCTCTGGCCAAATAATCCTACGATGACACAAAATAGCGATTTGAGGGTGGAAAGCATGGTAATTCGAAAATACTACAGGTTTTCTACTAATACAAAGCTTAATGCTAAATCCTGAATGATCCCTTTAAGTAAATTTTTTTACATGAATAATATTTGACCAGCAGTATCTGTACCTACTTTCACTCAAGTAAGGAAGTTGTGTACTTTGTCCACCTCTGGCGATATATCACATAAAAAAGCTCTGGAAAGGCCAAGATCTGCATAATCCGCATTTTTAGAAACAAGGAGACAAAATGCATCTTTTGTAATTTAGAAGAAGAATCCATAAAACATGTATTCTTTGAATGTGTATTTACCCAATTGTTTTGGATTGATATTGGACATCTAGTATTTAAATTCATAAATTTAAAGATTTGACTATCTGGTAAAGATATAATTTTGTTATTATAAAGATAAGTGTTTGGATTAAAATTTGGTGATTAACTTTTGGTTTTTAACTTTTAATTATGTATGGAAAATACCAAATACACAAACAGAACGTGACTAATAATAAACATTATACTATTTATCTATAAATTACAGGAATGTCTGTCTGTCTGTGTATAGAATTTCTCTCGAACGGTTCCGATGGATTTCAAACTGTAATTATACATTTATTACAATGTTATTATACATTACATTATTATTATTATAAATGTTACATTATTATTTTGTTACATTATTTATTTATTTTTTTGGAAAAGTAGCGATTATTTTTGAAAAAACATGGTCTATTCCATCAATGATGCCAGAGGTTAAATGCTTGCTACGTAAAACTTTTGAGGCTTGTCTGCTTAAAAATCTAAACTCTTAAATGCCTTAACTGCTTGAACACCGATGCTACTTGCAGCTTTAATTGTATGTTGTTATTGTTCTGTTATGCAATAAAAAATAAAAACTGACAGTACAACACTCCCCGGTCTCCATCAGTAAAATTAATGGATAATGTCCTGGCAAATAATTTCATTATATTATATTATTGATTTAAAAAATAATAATAATAATAAAGACCAAGCCTGAATTGATTTCACTATAAACTTCTAAATACAGAGTTTTATTGTAGTAAATTACAGTTAAATATTGTAAAATCCCACCATTTGTTTTTACAGCTTGATGTTTTTATTAGGATCAGGATGATGAATGCACACATGACAATATGCAGTATGTCGTGAGCTTAGAATTATAAGGTTCTATCTCCGTTTAGGGTAGTTCTGAGATATTGAGCATCAAAGTTTTTACATCCCACCTGGCAAAACTGTAATGTAGTAAAATTTTCTATTATAGCTTTATCTATTAATCTTTTTTTTACAAAAATAACACCACACAGGCATTAATAAACACCTAATGGATCAGATTATGTCAAAAACTCAATTTCGACCAAAAGTGGAGATAGAACCTTATAATTCTAAGCTCACGATGTGTAAGTAGTCCATGTACTGATCCGCAAGCAAACATAGCGAGCTCTTCCTGAACCGGCTCATTTTAATTAGAGTCAGGTATCTCATGTCTACACAGAATCATCCTAAATTGCTCATTGAAACATGTGGGAGGATCACACCTGTGGCTCATGACACCCCAATTACTGCTTTGTTGCTTTTCAGAGTACAGGCTGACTATTACTGCTGCTTCCCATTATACCACTCAGGGCAAAGTGGGCTGTGCTGGGTCTCCTTTGTCCTAATTTAATTAGATTTCAGTGACATCACACTTGTGTGCAAACACACGTGTGCCCTTAAATGTCAAGCAATGGATTAATGAGAGCTACACAATCACATCTGCCATTTGTGTTGTTGCATATCCAAGAGTAGCCTACGTTTACACCACAACGATGTACAAAAAAACAAAAAAAAGTTTTTCTTTGTACAGGCGACAACGTTGTCAAAATGGTCCCCATTCACACAGATTGGTAAAAATACTGTGTTATGCTGCCAGGCCAGTAGTTGGCGATGTCACTTTGTAAAGAAACACCACGTGCCTATAGACTGAATACATGTGCTGACGTCTACATCTTCTCAGATTTGCATTTTTGTAGTTTGCTCGGAGATGATGAGGGTGTTGTTTTCAAAAACGTACACCTTGAAACCCTTTGTCACAAGTTTGCATTTTCAGGCCCCCAAAACTCTGTTGTCTGTAAATACAACAAGGCCACAATGCACAAAAAGTTTTCTGTTTTTAGTTGAAAACAGTGACATGTAAATAGCCCATAAAATAGAGGTTCACAAGCAGTGGGGACTTAAAATATTGAAAATATGTATACATTTTTTAATATGGTCATAATTCTTGCCAAAAAAGTTATATATGATTTTTTACTGTTTTGATAAATAAATACTCTGTGATCTATTGAACCACATCATATGAAAATATCATCTGAACAAGTAAGAACCATCCACTTTTGTTTTGGTTCTGACATTGCAGTAAATCGCGCTGATTAAATCTAACAATCACTTATAAGTTATCATATCACGCAAAACTGTGCAAATTTTATTTGTTCTCAAATTGTTAATGTTAACAACGTAAGCATTGCGTGACTACATGTAATGTCCCTCCGATATGTATTCTTGTTTTGGCATTGGCCGGTTGCAGACACGTTTTTTCTGTATCCACTCCGAAGTCCCAACGAAGTCTTTTGCATTTTGCAACGGGGGAATCTGTTGTCTATAAGTGAACACTAGCTGGTTATGTATTTTCTCAAATATGTATTTTGGATTATTTTTAACTGCCCAAAAAAAGCTATGGACTGCAGCTTTAAAATAAATTCAAATAGAAAAATATTTCACAATATTACTTTTTTTTAAGTAAAAATATTTGCAGTCTTCTTGAGCATAAGAGACATCTTTCCAAAAACAGTTCTGGCACACAGCTAAACTCCAGCACATGGTCATCACATTACACCTCACACAAACAAAATAGAAACCCCTGTTAGACAGGTTCCGCATTTTGCCATAAGTGTAGTTTAGGGTCAAAACCTGCCATGGTAAAAAGAGGTGTTGACATGTCCCTGTCATTACAGATGCCTTTGGACAGACAGTTCACACTGAAAAAGCACAGTTGATTTAGCACATCGGGCCACATTAATGTTAGCAGAAATAAGACACAAGGTGAAGTCCCTTTTTCCTGTTGTTCATGGCTGTTTTTTTGTGTTACTGTTCTGCACATTTAGACTAATCCTGGAGACGTTGCACAAGAGACACAACTACACAGCGCTACAGCTAGTGGGAGATCGGAAAAGACAGAAAAAAAACAGAGAGAGAGATTGGTAGACAGAGGGCGAGGGTAAAAACATTTGTTGAAAATATTTTATATGCAGAAAGTATTCTAACAGACATATCTGAATTAAAGAGACAGGCCCTTACTTGAAAATGGAGCAAGGCATACAAGTAGCCCTAAGTCATTTTCACAAAGACAAAGACTAAACAAACATTTGGCAAACCTCTAGCCTTACCAAGCCAGTTCCTAGATTTAAAACAGTTTTATTTCCCAATGTCCTGGTGGATTTCTGGATGGATTAGACAGTAGTGGGACTTCTGGGACAGGAGACTGTATGGCTGAGAGACTCGAGTGACTCCCGTCACAGTCATGCCTTGAGACACGCACACATGCACAGGGGACCTGAAATGCACTGATGTGTATCAGATTTGAATTCCCCTCCCTCCAATACACAAGGGCCCAAGTGTGTGTGTGTGTGTGTGTCTCTGGAGGCATACCAGACACAAAAGTGTACTTCTATGAATTTCTCTCCTAAGGCTGTATAGCTGTGACAGCATGTGACTTTTTCACCGAGAATATGTTTCTTGTCTAACACAAGCTAAACTAACAATGTTTCTATGGTGTTGTTGTTTTTTTCATAATTCTTGACAGATTTGTACATTTAATTGAGATTATTCACCCAGGACGTTATAAAAATGGTCTATAATAATGTTATACTGCACCTGATCATTAGCACAGTTTTTAATGACTTCACAAAGCAAAAAGTTCACTATTTAAACCATAAGTAGAATATTGTGCTATAGTTTAGTCTGTATTTTAAATCAATACACAGGGCTGCTTTTTATTTAAATTGCCTCTGCTTCACCATACCAGCTAAAAAAACAGCTTCACACCTTCACTTTTTTTTGATTGAAACAAGGTGCCGTTTTGCATAATAAGATACTACATCCCAATTGTATTATCAGATTCACAAGGAACTGTTGCCTGGTTAAAGACACCATGTCTTTTTCACCCTTTTTTGTGTCCGGATCAAATTAAATTGACAAAAGTGATATTATATATTCATAAAAAAAAATAAAGTGTCTACTTTCATCTTCCAAATCACTATATATATTTCACTCATAAGTAAAATATGAGTGAAAATGTTACATGCTCTTTTTGAATCAGTTTATTGCCCTTTTCTTATGGTAGCCTACAATAGGTTACAAATACACGTGTCCTTCAGTGAAACCGATATCGATTCGGCATCGGCCGATAAATCTAAAAGCAATTATTTTCACATCGGCAACTCACAGTCACACTATACTGTAAACCCTTTTCATCTTTGACCCTGCCTCAGGTTTGATCACTGGCCTAATTTTGTGTATCATTTGTGTATGGTTATGGATGTCAAACCTCTGAAACGGCAGCTTTATTTGATGCTAAAGATGATAATAAATTATGAATTGGAATCGCTTGATAATGATGACAGCATTTCTGTTCATATTCATTTCTTTCATTTCTTGTTACCTTGACGTTCAGTACCACCATAACAACACCGTGGCAATTATGCAAGGTAATTACATCAAGCTTGGACAAGTTTCACACAATAACTTTTTGTCTACCTCTTTTGTGCCATTTTCTTTCCTTTCTGTATCATTAAACCAAAAGTGTTTTTAATTAAAGCATGAACCACCTTAAAGGATATCAAAACCAAACGTATAAGTAGGCTTTATTTATAATACTTTACTTAATGTGTAACATTTTTTCAATTGAGCTTCATTTCAGTATAACATCAAACAATCACAAATCAGGCCACATAGACAAGAACAGAAATCGTGTTCGCCTGAGGAGGTAACCGTAGCAACAGTCGGAAGCTTAAGCGATCAGAAAATGGATGAAACACTAACATTTAATTAAAAATATTTTATAATAAATATCATAAAGTGTTAGGGTACGTCGCATTTTTTTTAAATTTTCCTTGATGAAATTCAGTCATGTCAATAGTATTTCCCCACACCAGTTTAAGCAAATTTGGCACATTGTTGAAGAAAGTTGCTCAGTTTGTGACTTTTGTGTGAGCTGTGCACGTTGACAATGGACATTTCTTTTTTACCTACAAATTTTCACCCAAACTTGTTAATGTGACCACAAAGTTTTTATGGTAGTTGACATTTGACTAACAAAAAATGCTTTAAAATGTTAACCCCCTCGATTTCGAAGTTTGTAAAGTTTTCGAAGATTGCTAAGTGTAATGCTACAATACCCTCGTTTTTTTCTTTAGCTCTTCTTTCACTGCAGAACCCAAAGTCACCGGGGAAGTATTTGGAGCAAACCCAAAAGCTTAGCTAAACTGAGTCCTACTGATTCTCTCTATTCACTAAAACGTACAGTACTTTCTCTTATTGTGCTATCTCTCCACTGTTCCATTCATTCAAAACACAGTTGGGGTCTCCAAGAGATCTCAGCAATGGTCCCTGACCTTCCCAGCCTTGTTTGCGGACTCAGAATGAATGGGCAGAACTCTAAACTGAATAATTACTTTCACAGATGACTGCTTACCGACTCCTCCATTGCAATTAAATAACATTAAAGTTTAAGGTGAATTGACATCTTTATAAATTAAGGAGGGAACAATATTGATCTTCTACTGTCCAGTGTGGATGTTTCAGATGTGGCTGGTGGGTAATGAGAAAATATAACTGTGACTGTTCGTTACTAATATTTAGGCTCTTAAAATGTAGCAACAAAAAAAGGCATTTCAAGCTTTGCTGACAAATTAAGCTAATTTTATTTATTTATTCATTGCAAATAGTATGAATTGTGTACAGCATTATTACTTACTGAAACAAAATGAGAATGGCTGGAAAAAAACAACCTTGGCAATTTATGCTGAGAACAAAAAAAAAAATGTCTGTTTCCACTGGTTAGGTTGTTTGTTAAAACTGGAGACTTTGTTTTTCTTCACAATGTTGCAGAAAGTAATTGCATGTTGTCTTTGGCAGAACTGGGCAATTAATTAGTTTAAATGACAGATAAGACACTGTAAATATTTTTTTCCAATCTGCCTCTGAATATTGTTTATTTGCAGCACCTCAGATTCTTCTTGTTCCAGCATGCATATGCAAACATGCACATATATTTTACTTGGGCCTTACACTTTTCACTGCAAGCTTTGCTCGTTTTTGCAAGTTGTCATGTAAATCAACTTTATTACCACACAAACATTTCCCCTCCGCACAAACACTGGCAAAGGCCATTCAGTATTTTATCCTCAATGTACTTTCCTCCTCAGCACTTACTCATGTAATACTGTCAGCCTGTGTGTTAATGTGAATTTGCCCAGTTTTTCATGCTGTTTTTGTATGTTTGCTATGAAGTCTTGACACCAATGGAAATTAAAACATGCTTACTGGTGCACTTTCTTGGTTTAAAAGTGATAAAAGTCACAAACAAATACTGCCTTTTCTTTTCACAAAACTCTTCCGCACCCAGAATCCCCCAAAATAGCTGCAATAAACGTTCTGAGCGCGAGGTCCCTCTGATTCTTTTGGGAAACTGAGGTTAGTTATAGAAATGTAGCATTTGGTTGGCACCAGGTGCCTTGTTGCCAGGGCAACTAATCAGCATATGTATGATTTCATAAAGTGAGAAATAATAGAGTTATACTGAAAGATTGAGACCTTTTAATAATGTATGGCAATATGTTTGAAGTAACAACCTTTCACCAGTGAATCGACTCCAATACACACTTCTATCGATTCTGTCATTCACATGTACACACATGTTTGGTTTTTCAGTAGATTTACCTTGGTTGGTGAGCAGATACATACACAAAGTCCATAAACTAGGCTCCAGAGTACTACTATGTTAATAAGAAGGAACTTTATGTAAGCCTGTTGATTTTTTACAGTTTTTTTTTCTGTATTTTTAATTACGCATTGCATCAGGTTTTTTTTGTTTGTTTGTTTTGTTTTTGTTTTGTTTTTGTTTTGTTTTTTTTTGGGGGGGGGGGGGGTTGTTGAAAGAAATGTCTGTACACTTAATGGATAATGGAATAACCTCTAACCTCTAATGGAATAACCTCATCCTTTAATAACTGTAAGAGAAAAAAATATGATAAAAAAAATCAATATTTACAGACAGGTTGATTAAAAAATGTATCTATATATAATATAGATATATTGTGGCCACTTAATATAAATGTGGCCACTTCAGATCTTGTGAAGTGTTGAATCATTGCATGATTCAACCATACAAATTGTGTTAAATTGAATCAAATGCAGAGTGTTCTTTAATTTAAGAAGCTGAATTGAGTCCAAAATGGAACAAATAGTTGCCAACTCAAAACTTAGCAACTTGGTAAGCAACTTCACAACAAAATAATGGCTTGAGATGAATGAAAATCTGAAGAAACAGCATATAATGAGCCATCCATCTTCATTCTGTTTACCTTCAGAATGTCACCATTGTTTCCAGAGGATTCATCATGCTATTCAGCACTATCCCAGAAACACATTGTGCCTATCTGATGTTCATAATTCATCAACTGCCTCTAAGTGACTCGCACAGTGTCATCAGAAAATGGGCTCAGTGTAAATGTGTTGATCTTTAAAATGCGATACAGTGGATTGGGGTTCCTCATTAATGTTAGTTGGGTATATCAAACTTTCATCGGGATTGGAGGAGATGAGTTACTGTAATGGTTCACTGTATTACAGCTGCATTACACAACAAAAAAGACACCTAAGCGTGTTAAAAAACCAGAGCTCCCTCATAGCTGTAATCTCCCATAGTTTGGGCGATTTTAAAACACTCTTCTCACAAAGAACCTGAAACAGGAATGGTACGGTATGAAACAGGAATCAGAATAACAATTTTAACCTTCATTCTGCCTTACTTCAAGGAGCTTGAATTTATTGCTGACCTCATGGGCATACAGTACGTGCTAGCAGGGAAGCCTGATTCCCGTTACAAATGACTCTTATTATACGTTTTTAATTAATATTTCAAAAAGACAAGATACCGGCTTAAATCAGTCTGAAACACTTGATCAGTCCAAATCTTTCTGCCTCTATATAAGCAAATATATCCAAATGGACAAATGGACCCAAATTCAAAACCAATCATGTTGAAATCCGAATGGAATCAAATCTTGTAAATGGAGTAATATAACATTTGCTGATTTATCCAGAGTGTGTATGTACCAATTCACGCACATTAATTATACCTGATTTTCACTCATGTGTGCCTCCTGTTCTGGGCCAGATAAACCTGACTCAAGGGATGAGTCTGTTTAATGGAGCTGAGCACACAAGCTCTTTCTGTACATCAGGGTGAGTGGCTCCATAAAGATGGAACTCTGTTTACTGAAGCAGGTAAATAGAGAGGAACCACAAAAGTCAAACCTCATCAATCAGACTACACATAGAGATGTTAGTGCCAGGATGCACATACTACAGACTGACAGTATTTTCTCTAAATGATCCATTCTTTCAGAACCATCAGAAAATATTTGAACACACACAATGAATAATTTATTTCTTGTATTTTATTTATTTTATAAAGTTATTCGATCATCAGTTATCCTTTGGGTGGAGAAATTCAGTTTTCTATATATTAAAGCAGAAGTCCTGATCAATGGGGCCATCACTAAAATCCTTTAGACACTTAAACACTTAGAAACCCTTGCACAACAAAACAGCCCTCTTCCCATACTGTAGGCACGTCTCTACACACACTTATTTCATGCATCCATGCACACACACATTTACGTGCACACACAGACTCTCATAAAGTGATTACTCCTGACAGCTCCGCTTTCTGATGGGAAATCTGGGGTGTTCACATCTGAACCAAGCACATCTCCTTTTCTAATCCTCTCCACAACAGACCATTTCAGCAGAAACAGAAAGTGCCACATACTAATAAAAATACCATGAAATGTTAAAGATTTTGCTAAATTTCTTGTCCTAGAGCCCCAGGCATTTTTAGAGCTGACAGTCAACCGAACATAGGTATAACAGCACTCAATAGCTAAATTATTAAAGGGGCTATTTTTAGATTTCAGAAACCCTTGTTATTAGTGACTTGTTAGCTATTAAATTAACTGCAGCTAGCAACTTATTGCTCATGCTCGCTCACGTAAAATACAAGAGGCTGAACTTGATTTAATATTAATTCCCTGATATACTCACGGCGCAGGTCTTGTTTATTCTTAGCTAGCCTAGAAGTAAAAATAAGCTGGAAATACCTTTGCAGTGAAATACTGTTAATGAAGATCTAGTTTAAATTAATTGTTTTTCTTTGCTTGACATATTGACATTACAGTACAGAAGGGCTCTTTTGGCATTATCCTGGAAATTATATAAGTATGTGTCATAGAATTAAAGAGAAGTCCTTCATATAAAGATCAGTCTTTCATAAACAATAGGAAAGCGGGGAAGGTCTCGTTTTTTATTGTTACAAGCTTTTTATACATTGGCAATACGAAAGTAAATAATACATAACAATTCCTTCATATAGTCGCTTTAAATGTGGATTTTTTTTTTTTGTTGTTCCACACTGTGATCAATTACACAATACAGTAAAGCCATTAATGGCTCAGATATACAGGGATGGTTATTTTGATCACAAGCAGATGGAATACTCTCAAAGAGCTAGCTTCTCAGTTTAGAAATGTAATGCTTTTAAAGGCAACTAAGCATTTCCTGTTCAAGGTCCAAAGGCATTACTAAAGAGTTTTTAAATTTGTTTAATTGGAACCAGAGCTCATGAGATTATGTGCATTCAAAAAATGCTTTGAGGGAAAATGAATACAGAACAATCATTGTGCTTTTACAGTGAGTAGTCCTAAATGACCATCAAGCGACTCAATGGGCCCTATTTTAACGATCTGAAACGCAACTATCAAGTGCAAAGCGCAAGTAACTTTGTGGGCGGGTCTTGGACCCTGTTGCAATTTTACTGGGATAAAAGGGGTTGGTCTGAAATAGCTTCATTATTCATAGGTGTGGTTTGGGCATAACGGGAAATAAACAAATCAGAGCATCATCCAACATACCCTTCATGAGCAATTGTAACAGGCGCACGCAAGGAGAGGTTCACAGGAGGAGACTGAAGTTCATGTCAGGGCAGTGAACGACAGAAGTGACATTGTTTGGGGATGGGAGAAACCCACCCAAATCAGCGTTGGTTAAATATTATATACATATGTGTCTTGCCACTATTGGGCAAACAGGTCTGATCCGTCATTACTACAATTAGCCTGAAAAAATTGGGTACATGTGTTCCTTTACCAAAAAAGATATAAGAAATAATGCATTCTGTCTGTGTTCCTTCAGATTCAGTCATACTTCTGTTCTTCAGTACAGAGAACCATGTAGAACTGTTGTTCTTAAAATATCAAGCAGCACAGTGATACATCCACCATCATACTGTATAAAAAAATGCCTGCATGGATAAATTTAGCTCTTCTGCTAAAGAAGCTCCCCTGTGTGCTGGCGGAGGGCTTATTATTGGATTTTTTTATTATTTATTTATTTATTTTTTGCCCAGAGGGTAATAAGGCAGGGAAGGTAACAGTCCACAGGAATAAAAAATGAAACCAGCAGACCCACCATGCCTCATCTACCAATGACTTCTTATCTGTATCTCACAATTTCACACTCCCCTCCAGATCACCTCCAGATTTCCTATGATTTCTCCACACTAAAAAATGACAAGACATGCTTGAGTGGCTTTAGAAGTAGAGGGATGAATTCTTCCTCTAGCTTGTCAGAAGTCAAGCTGCGAATGCTGTCCTCGAGAGATGCCATATTTCCCTCTGGGCTTAATAAAGTTAGTCTTGCAGGTAAAGGCATTCAAGTGGCCTATTCTGTATGAGACTTTTTGCCAAAAAAAGACTACAAAATTTTTTAACTGCACTAAGTATCCGTTATTTCATACCTACCTGGTTTTAAATTGACTTTGAATTTAATGAACATTATGTTGGCTTGAAAAAGTATATTAATGTTCTGTTATGTGAAAAATCAATTATGTGATTTCTGTTAGTGATCTTAATTGGTTCTAGCGACCTTCAAGGAGATGCTTGGGGTGTTCATGAAAAATGTAAGGGGACAATTTTTGGGGCTGTCAAGTGTGATAACATAAGATAAGATGTCAATGAAATACATTTTTTAGTTATTATGTTTTAACACATTTTCCAAATTTGATATTAATAATCACTTTGTTTGCCAAAGACATGAGATTAATTGTGATTATTATATTGACAGTACATATAGTTACAACTTAATCATGTATAACTTATATATACTTATAAATACTGATACTTCGTGACAATGCAGAATGCCTGTTTTATGACTGTGCTGAGCGAGAACAGATCCCCTTTAAAAGTAAAAACCAATATTTAAAACCAGATTCTGTATATGCTTTGCCCTCACCCTAAACAAAATACTATATACTATATGGTACTTACCAGTACCAGCTTGACTCGACTCACCTTCACTCGGTTCGCTTTTCGCTCCGTTTTCCATTGCAGACAGTCGCCACAAATACTACCCGGTCGTCATAGCGACACCGCAGGAAACTGCCGTGACGTAATCTTATAGGCGAGTACACAAATCTTGTACAAAGGAAAGTCTGCACCTCCTCGTTTGACCCGGCGTATTCCGAGTTGCTAAAATAATAATCCGTTTAGTAACTCTGGCCAAACTATTAAAAAATGGCGGGGTTTTTCTCGATACTCCATCTGGCACGTGCAATGATGACGTAGTGAATATTGAGGATTTTCTCTGACCAATCAGCAGTTGGCATTGTTTTCACGTCATATTTTATTATCGCCTTAGCTTGCTCTGAACATTGCTTGCAATCTCCCAAAGGTAACACATCATGCTTTACTTTATTCTTCTGTAATTGTTACTCTGATATCAGAAGGGTTGTATATTATCATGACAGGAAGACCCGAATATGTAGGCCTAATAATGATTGGGGAAACATGCATTTCAGGGTTAATACAGTTTTTCACTCAAATTTCAAATCAATTTGACAAATAATTACAAAGAAAAAGAATTGTCACAAACTGATTTAAATGTGAAATTTTAAATGAGAAAGACTGAAATAACATTTTCTTGTAAAACACACTAAGTTTTGTTTTATTTACAGCTTTTTTACAGTGTATATTATCAACAGCAACATGTTGACTTAAGAAACATGACCAAATGTTGTAAAAATGCATGAATGTTTGATGTACTAATTAGATTAAAATACTGTACAACATTGGCCGACTGCCCCTGGAAAGCTGCGAGGCAGACTTTGATTTCAGTCCAGTAAGTATTTAGAGAAGCCTAATGTCTTCTTGCAAAGATGGTGTTTTTCGGCGAGACATCACACTGTGTTGAAACACTCTGAAAGATATTCATATACTCTAGTATTCTGAGAAATACTGTAGCTTGTCCCAGAAAGAAAAAAAAAGAAAAGAAAAATCATTTAATATCAAACCGCAAGTCTCTTCCTGATATTATTTTCACAGGATTATATGAAGCGAAGAGAATTGTGTGGGTGGTAGCCCCAACTCTTCAGGAAGGCTTCATGCTAAGTATAGCTGTGTTGCACAAATAGTGCATGTTTTATTTTGAAATGTAAAATGTTTTCTTGTGCGGCTTGTGGTGTTTGGACATAACTCATATCAAATAAATTGACCATAAAATATTAGTAGTTAGACAGTTGGATAAGCGGCAGTTCTTTTTACAGTATTGTCAACATGGTCTCATGCCAATTGAAAGCTGTTTTTCGTTTGTTAATTTGTATATGAATGAACAATATGCATAAACTCCACTAAGGGTTAAGTTAAGAGGGGGACTTCCATGCTTCTTTTTTTTTTTTTTTCCCAAAATCATACATTGTCCTTTGAAAATTATGAATTCGCCAAAACGTGCCAAAATGTAAAACAGTTAAGTTTTCTCTTGAGACTGAGTTGGTATTGTGCATCTCTGGGCCAAAATGGAAAACAGTTAGGTAGAGCATTCAGAATCCCGTTTAACACTGCTGGAATCATGATGCAACATAATTGTAACATACAAAACCTTGATGAAATTTCCTCCCTCCTACAACAAGTACACATATCATGTAAACTAAGCACTGTCAAATTATTATGACAAATGCCTCATTACATGACTTCTCAACCATCTGGCTTGACACACATGAAGCAGCATCACAGTTAGTCTGATAAGGCATAGTTTCCTTTTTCACTTTTCAACCTTTAAAAATGCCATAGAATATTAATTAAATACATATATAATATATATTTTAAAAGCATGGTAATTCATAAAATTGTAAATATCACAGCTTAATACACGTGCACTTATTAAATCATATAAAGAGAAAAAGGTGAGATTGATCCATAAACGTCACTGTGTATCATCAATGTAGCAGATTTGAATTGTGTATTTGCGCTCTCCTTACAATACTTCCTTACCTCGGTATGATCAGAATGATCTTGATGTACAGAGTAACTCTCCAGTCCATCTTGAAGGATCTGATTATAGAAAATAGATTTAAAAGTCCCCAGGTCAACACTGTTGGCAAGGTAAAACATTTCCACAGAGATTAAGGTCTAAGTTGTCAAGGAAACAGCTAGTCCAGCAAGTGGAGGTTCTGTTGGAGTTGGGTCAGTGTGTCAGATCATTCAGTGCTTTTTTTACATTATCAGAGACAAACTGACTAATTAAAACAGGACAATACAGACGTAGTGGACCATATTAAACAAATGTGTAGGCTACTGCAAAGACATTTCTACTGATACAAAAACAAGGTTCATCATTGTAATATAAGTTAAATGAAAAAAAAAAGACAAGATTAGTAAATTAGCACAATAAAAGTTTTATTTTATAACATCAGTGTACTACACTGTATATAACAAATTATTAATATTCATGCCAGTGTGGTAAAAATAAACACTTTCCCCCACCTTCCTCAGAAATATTATCATAACAATATTTTTTACACTGATAAAAAGGCAGTCTCAATTACAGTGGAAAAGGAGCTTAGTAATAAACTCAGTGGTCACTGCTTCCAAAAGGGTAAGAGGAGCCTGGGCAGCACTTCAGCTATGAGAACAGATGAAAGCAATGAAATTCTGCTGAGGTCTGAAAAAATGCCATCCAAAAATAAAATGATGATTAACCCTCCCTAAAGTGTGTGAATGAACTGAAATAACTTATCTGACATCTATTTCTATCCTGTTAAAAAATATTGTTGGTTTAACTTAAAAAAATAATAAGTAACCTGGTTGCCTTAAAATTTTAAGTTGAGTGAATACTATGAAGGAGATTTATTTAATCACCAGAAACTCAAAATAATACGTTATCTGAACTAAATAAATTATTTAAGTTGATTTGACAAAAGAAAAAAAAGTTGTGATAACAAATCTTGAAAATATAGGCTGCTTTTTTCAATTCAAAAACACAAGGTTCATTTTAAGTAAACATCTAATCTTTGCGTTTACAGTGCCAATAAAATATATTCACTCTATTTTCCATGTTTTATTGTTGTACAGCACTGAAACTGAATCATGGTGGACTGAATCATTTGGATTTTTGTCATGATCAACAACAAAAGACTTTAATTTTAAAAGGTAAAACAGATCTTCAGTGATTAAAATAACTATAAATACAATAATGGTAAGTATTCATGTTAATGTGACTTTTCAAATCATCACTGGTGCAGCCAAGTGGTTTGTAGCCATATAGCCATTTAACTAGTCAATGTTAAATGCATCTCACTTGTGTGCAATCTCTGATGATTATAAATACCTCTATCTGCAATGTCCAAGTTTTGGTGAGTCAGAACTATGGCTGTAGGACATAAAACCATGAAGAAAAACTAATATTCCAAGCAATTCTGCAAACAAAAAGCAATAGAAAGGCACAAGCCAGGAAATGGATGCAAAAACAGTTCCAAGTTAAATCCATAATTACTGTATGAAATAGACCAGCTTTAGTCACAGCTTTATAGGGGAGTGACAAAGATAAGTCACCGTTGCATATGAGATCTCGTCTACAGTTTGCCAGAAGACGTGGGAGATTCTGTTGTATGATGAGAATAAAATTAAGCTTTCTGACCATCAGACTCAACAGCATGTTTGTTGTAAGCCAAACTACACATGATCAGAAACACACCCTCATGGGGATGCTTCTTTGCAAAATTAATGCAACGACACCTACAAAGGAATCAATTTCCAGCAAAATGGTGACCTCAAGTTTAAAGCTAATGTTCAATATTAACAAATCCAAAGTCCAGATGTCAAACATTTTTTTTTTTAAATTATTTATGGGTTACACTTGATAAAAGCTGATCTACTTAAGATATCCCTCCATTCAGGAATGAATGGGGCAATAATTTTGTGTAACAACTGTAAGATGTTCTGACCAATGGGCAATGTAGACATTTGACATAAAATATTTGTTTTAAAAAAGCCAGTGAGGTTTAATGTTGTAAAACAATACAACACAAACACTTCTGATGGCATGGATCCTTTTTAAAGGCACTGTAGCTAATATTTGGTGAGAGACAATCAACATTATTGTGTTATTGTATAGGTCAAAAAATGCATTGAATGAATTTTCTTTTAACTTCATCCCATCTTTTGGTTTGACATGTTTTTCCTTTTATTGAGACTGGAGATAAATGGCAATTTAAAATCAGCTAGGCCTACTATTAATCTGCTGATTGTGTTGCTATGGCCAGAATGTATTGATAGTCATCAAAAACTTCCTGTATTGGCATGTAATGTATTTTAATGAACAGCACAATATTGTATTTTGAGATGTGTTTTTTGTGATTTAGTGCCCAGGCCTCTGCCCATTATGTGTGTGTGTGCATGAAAAGTTGCAGCAAAACACTGCTTTGGCAGGCAAATATCATTCTCATTGGCATTAAGTTTTATACAGTTCAAAAATGCAGCATGCAGTCAGAGTCCCAACGCCTCACTAGGCACATGGTGCTCACCATTGGTTCCCAGTGTGTGTAAGGACCGGGCACGTCATTCCAAACCCACCCCACTCCAAAAAGTTTCAATACCCAGTGGAGTTGAATACCCTCATAATTTTCTGAAAACTGTGTGTAATCCTCGGAACAGGCACCCTGGGATTCACGCAGCGAGCCAGCTCCATTCGATTACAGAGACCCGCGTCATCTGCCACACTATTACAGCTTTTAGCATCTATTATATCCATCTCTTCAATTTCATGGGAGACTCAAAGAATAATCCTTTCACTGTCTGTGCTCCTCTCTGCTGGGCTGAATGACAGGAAAAATAACTCAAACAGAATGAAGGAGCACAGGACACTGAAATCTCAAAGCATGAAACCAGTGAATGAAAAAAGCATAATCAAGGGTGTTTTATGTTTTATGATGCAGATCAAAGTGTGAGATATTATTAGAAGATATTATTACACCACGTCTAGACCAGACATACGGCGCGCCTAAAGCTAATAGAACCCATTATAATCAGTGATGCTGTCTACACTGGATTTGGCGCGACTCAAAACGGCAGATCTTCGTCAGTAAACTGACCCCCTATTCTTTTGCTGATGCAATCCAACCGCTTGCGCTACTTCTGATATAAAGAACAATCACAGTGGTCGCTTTGTTACGTCCATTGTAGACAGCCTCAAGTCCGATGTAGACAAGGTGTGATTGTTATTAATATTTTCATGCTTCAAAAGTTCAACCAAAGATGAAAATTCTGTCGTCCTTTACTCACACTCATATCATTAAAACCTTATGACATATGACTAATATGAGAAAAGGTGATATGTTAAAGAATGTACTAGCCCATGTTTTCCACATTTAAATTAATGGGAATCCAAGCTAAAAAAAAAAGTCCAGTACAAATTGACCAGTACATCAACATTTCTCATTTTGTGTTACTCAAAGGGAAAAAATGTCATACAGGTTTGAAATTAAATGGTGATAAAATTATGATAGAATTTTGTTGTTATTATTGTTGTGAACTATCTTAAAAAAAATTTTAGATTGTAAAAAAACGATATTAAAATAATGGGGTTTAGAAATACTACAGCCAATAAAATGATCTGTCATCTTTTAAATGTTTATTTTGCCTAAAGCCTATTTCACACTACATAATTGTAAGCCCGATTTGCAAATCGTTGAGCTTGCCGACAGGTCTTGGTGTTATCGCGTCCAAATCGAGTGGGATTAGCGGGCAATGAATGCTCGCCAATCTGTTAGTATGACAGAAAATTATCTAGCATGCTAGATATCCAGAGCTGTCACACGACTCAACCTCATGTGATGTCATGAGTTACAGCCAATCAGACCAAGGCATGAGTTGAGGTCACCGGATAAATCATATTTTTTTCTTCTTTTGCATTTTTTTCTTAGAGCAAATCATCGCACAAACAGTTCGTAGAACTCGTTTCTGTCTGACGTCCATATTCGTGTGTTGTGTTCTTCTTCTTCGCTGGGGATTGGCGCACGTGCTGTTTCGCATCAGTTCGCTTTATCGCATGATTTTTCGTGACAAAACGTTGTTTGTGGACAAGATAGAATCGTTGGGTGACAGAGTTGTTGTCAACTCGTGTAGCGCGTTACCTCCTGTTGTGGATCAACCACGTGGTGTCGTGTGTACTGTGAACAGCTCAACAACTTGAACACTCCTGATTTCACAGAGAGCAAGTCATGTAGTGTGAACCGCACAGTTCAGCCCGACGCTTTAAAATCATGTAGTGTGAACAAGGCTTAAGTCGCAAAACAGTGATGTCATTTACATATCAGTATAACCTAATGAGGCTTTTATCACCATCCACTGGTGACAGGTAATAATGGGATTAGGAGTTTGAGCAGGACACTGATGTAATGTTATTAGTACAAAAGTTCTAATGTCTTTGGTCCCCATGAACATAACTTTTGAAATGATGATTAAACAATAGCAGTGAACTATTATTATTATCAGAGCACTTACAGTGATGAGCATGTGTTTATCCAAATTAGGGAATAAGTAGAGGGATGTGCAATAATGGCTATTGCTTTGAAACACCACTGAAGAACTGTTGCTTGTTTGTGGATTACATTATGACGGAACATTTTCATTGTAAAGGATTGTATAGGCATTAAAAGTCAAATTAATAAAACCACACTCCTGTTGGTGTAGTATTAATCTTAATAGTCTCTCTTCTGAACCCCATTCACAACTGAACATCCCTTGTGTTGGTATGAACATCACCAGAAAGACTAATAACATTACAATAGAACTGATGGGAAATAAGAGGTGAAGGAGCATTAGTCATTATGTTATAAACCCTCTAAAGCAGCCTTTATGCTGATATGCAGTGAGTCACCGCCTGTGGATATAATAACATAATATTAAGAAAGTTCCCCACAGCACTTTCAAATGACCAACCATTAGGTTCTCTCAAAAACAACTAAGGTGTTGTTTTTGAAAGAACCTAATGGTAGGTCATTTGAAAGTAGGCAGTTCAGTTTAGTTTGGGTAGTGGATTAAATGTGAAGGCTTTGAAATATGCATCTGGACTGAAATTAATTGTGGGTATTTTATATTGGGAAAAAATACCAGGGGTCCATGACCTATTATATGAAACACAATGTTGATGTCATGCAAAGAATTCAGTGCATGCTTGTATAATTTCCAAATGACCTGAATGTGTTCATGCTTTCCCAAAATGCAGAACCCCCCTCCCCTCCCCCTTTGTGACTTGCACTTTGTATGTTTGCATAATTGATACGGGAAAAAAACAATTAGTCCCTAGTCCTACCATGCCAGAGCTAAATCCATCCAGCATGCAGATATATCTCTCTAAAACATGTAAAACAGCTCCCCAAAAATTGGGCTAAGTCATTTCTCTCTTATCTATCATAAAATTCCACAAAAGAAATACAAGGCAATAATGATAACGGAATTTGAAACAATGGTGTTTATGAAATGGGTTTCGCATATCAAAAGTGAGTTTAGTTATTGGATTATCTACTTAATCACATCCAAGAAATCATCTAGGCAAACAATTTCACAAACTTCCAATCATTTGAGCAATCAGTGATAGTTGACCTAAAAACGAAAGTTCTGTCATCATTTACTCACCCTGATGTCATTTCAAATCTGTATGACTTTCTTCTGCCATTCTTAAAAAAAGGCCTTGGTGTTTTTTTTCTTGTCCATACACTGAAAGTCTATAGTATGAAATGCAATTGGCATATATATTCAATACACAAAACTAACTTACTGGCAGATGTCTGCTTTCAAATGCTCATGTGGGCCTTGTGAGGAGCGCTTGTGGAAGCGGTTGTGTGCGACTGTCAAGTATGCGGTTAAATGCTTTTGCATTTCAAACTGTTTTTATGACACGGAATTAATGCAAAACACGGTCTGTTATGTCTTAAACAACCAGGACAAAACATCTGATATGTCAAAAATAGATCTGTGTATTTGTGTGAATGCAGTCTATTAGACCTCCTGCAGTCTATGATGTCCTCAGTAATAATCAAACAGCAGTAAAGCTGTGAAAAAGCTGAAAAATCACTGCTCTTGACTGAAAAACATTCAGATACTTAAGCACATCATTTATTTCTTGTAATATGGTTCATTCCTCTTTATTATTTACGATTTGCTTGTATGTTTTAAAGCTATATTTAGTCAGTGGAAGATACAACTGTTTTACTTGCATTTTTATTGTTTTAAAAAGTACTTATTTTATGCAAGTAATTTAATCAAAATGCACACAAAAATTTGAGGTTAAAAGTTGGTTAAACTAATTAATTAAGAAAAAAATGTAGATCGTTTTGGAATCGCATCGGATTGTGAGGTGCCTAAAGATTCCCACCCCTAATTGGAAGTAAATTCATTTTGGATCACTACACATTCTTTGCTTTGAAAGTACCAAGTAGTCACACAGTTTGAAAAAAAAGAAAAAGAGTGTTATTCAAAATATCATCTTTTGTGCTTTGGAGCGACATGTGGGTGAATAAATGATGGCAAAACGTTCCTTTTTGGGGCAAGCCATTCATTTAAATGACTGTAGCTATTAATATCCATTTCACTATAAAGAATGCCCGATGGAGGTATTGACCAAGCCTGATTCTGCGTTACAGCAACCCAAGATCCCACATCTGGGGCACCAAGCCATCACTCAAACAGAAAATGCCCTGAAATATCACCTGGTTAGAAGATTCCGTGTGCAATGTCAGAATAAAATCATCTCCGCATGCAACCGATTCCATACGTTTACAAGCAACTACTATCCATAGAGAAAAGTTCATTGGCAGGCCAGATTCCAGCTGGACATGCAAGTATATATTTACAACAGCAAGGATCCTTCCCCTAATCATCAGTATTCACCTTTCCTTCCTGAGTGAGAGGAAGGAAACGATAAATAAAAACAGCATATCAATATCTAAATATATTTCTCCTATTCAAAGGGGTCCATCGTCCCCCTCTGTCTCTGGAGTGACAGGCTGAGAAAGGGCAAAGATGTCCTGGCACTGATGTGTAGTTTTTGGCGAGGAGGTCTGAGGAGTTGGGGAAGGTTTTCTCTTCTCTGACAAAAGTCTCAAAATCTCCCCCACCTGGTCCTCCAGAGCTGCTAGCCGGCTATTTAACGTCTGTATGTCTCCTTTTAGTTCCAGCTTTGCCTCATACAGGCTGTTTTGAAGCACTGCCTGTTCAGAGACAGGCTGAAATTGAATCCCCCGTAGGGTCACGTCACCCACCCCGGGACTAGGCTGATCATATGGGCTCCTTTCTATCGAGGCCCTGTCGTACGGGCTCCGTAAATCCCCTACCCGGTCAATACGCAAGTCACTCTTTGTTATTCCACTGTCGCAAGAATCAGTCTTGTGTAGGGCAGTATTCTCATCAGTCTCATCACTACTGTTACCGTTTCCACCCGTACCCCTTTCGTTAGATCCCCCATCCTCTGCTTCCTTGTTCTTCCCATTGTCTGAGATCACATTCAGGGGCTGGGACACATCCCCCCACTCCTCTTCCTTCTGCGGTGGCTGCTTCTCTAGTTCCAGCGGAAGCATGGGAGATGATCCTGATGCAATGTTATGGAAACGCATCCAGCCTCGTCCCCTTCCTCCTCTGGGTCTCACAGGACTTGTTACTTTTAGACAATTCGAGTCCTCTATGCCAAAGCTGGGCTTGAGCTCCATAGCCTCATGGCCTTCGCTGTTGGGTTCCTCGGTCTGAACGTAGGCTAGGGCATTCTGGATCGGGGTTATCTGCGAGACTGTTACAACGCTAGAACCACCGTTCCCGTTTCCTGAGCCAGGGGTCCCGTTTTGCATGGTGGTCACATGTTGGTGTTGAAGTGGATGGTGGCCCTGGTACTGGGGCTGATATTGCTGCTGATGAAGCTGGTGGGACAGTGGGTGGAGGTGATGTTCCACCTGAAATTGGTTCCTCCCCAGGTCATGCTGGGATGAACCTTGCGTACGCATCTCCTTCTGCTGCTTAAACTTTTGGAAAAGTTTGCGGACAGGATGGTCCACGGGGATAGACAGGGTCACCTCGTTTTTCTGGTGTCTCCTCTCCTCTTCCTCTTTCTTCACATCGATAATCTTGCGAAAAACAATCTGTGGAGACACAATGATATCTGTAAAAGAAATCTGTATGATTGGAATCCTTGTCGGCACTGAATGAATTAAATAAAGACTTGATTCAAGCTCTAAAGAGGCTTATTAAATGATTAAATTGTTATTAAATTACGTTGCCACGCTGAAAAGACAGTAACACGCAGCAAAACTTCCCCCTGCTTATCGGAAACTGTTGTTGGACCGATTGGACAGGCCTTACAACGCTTTACACAATAATGACATCAAAATTTTCTTTTGGGGTAATTTCTCAGCCAAATTTGTGATTAATTAGATTATATATATATATATATATATATATATATATATATATATATATATATATATATATATATATATATATATATATAGTGTACGTATATAAACTTTTTACTGAATGAACCAATCACTGGAATTTTGGAATGGGGGCTATTCTGTTGTGCAGCTGGGTTTCGTTTCAACGAGAGCCTTTAATGATTTACATATCAGTATAAAAGATGTAGTAATGCTCTCAAGCTTTCAACAATAGGGTCAAGTGCCATTGGCATGCTGTTGTTTTAGTATTTAAACCACCAATAGCTCAATGCTGCCACAGATTTCTACACTGTTTCAGAGCTTTCACCCAGCAGTAACATGGCATCTCGCAGGAACAGACCGCCAGCATCTCTTGCTTCCCTCCTCATCACCTCTCTTTCAGCTGTGTGCATACTCATGGCACTAGCTTTGATCGCGTACATTTTAATTAGAGAGTACTAATTAGCCTCCCAAGCCCCCTAGCTGAGGACCCTAGGGAGGTCTGTACAGCCCCACCTCACCTGACATACTGAGGAGGTCATGTGGCCACACGACTTGTTAGTTTTAATGGGATTTCATCACAGAACAGCCTGGAATAACACATTTTGTTTTTGTGTGAAACTCTACAGTTGTAGAGAGGTCTAATCTTTATATCACTTACACATTATAGTAAAAAAAAAAAAACTCTAATTACTCCAAAACTTACTACGTTCTTTTTTATCACTATCACTGTCGTGTGCGATAACATAACAGCGACCGTGCTGACTTAAAAAAAAAAAAATCCTCAGGGGCAAACATTGGTCTGTAGAGTTAAAAATAGAACAGAGCGTGTCACGTGCCCTTTAGTTATCCCTGTGCAGTCTTTCGGCACCCTGAAGTGCTGCGGCGCATGTCACTTCTCATCTCCCAGGAGGACTCTGGTAAATAATGAATCCAGCCCCCTTCTGCCTCTTCATATTATTTAAATGTCGCTTAGTACGAGCAGAACGAGATGGGAGTGATGGAGTAAACTAGAAAAAAAAAAGTGATATCGCTGTGTAGCCAAATACAAAATAAGCGCTAGGGTGCAGAATGAGAATGCTACAACAGAAACAGAGGTGTGTGCAAAGATGGACGCTAAATATGTTTTGTTGGAAACAAAAATCATCACATAACTGCTATTAACAGTTGTGACATCTAATTTGCATTCTGAAGTTAACAAACAGTCACTATTCAGAAATTCAAATTTGGGATGCACTGATATTAAAAGTTTGGCCAATACTGAAAAGTCATTAATTATTATTTTTTTCTTATGTCATAACTGCTTGTCCAATTATGGTCATTATTAAAATTCAATGCTATTTTGTCGAAGTAAATATAAAATTCAAAAAGTAGCAAAAATATTATTAGATACAGAATGAAAAATAGATATTCATTTTGAGATTTGCTAAAGATTACATTTAACAGTGTTTTTATAAACGAGTGTTTTTAAAGATCAACTTTAAATGCGTAGATGACAACAAAAGTAATCTAAAAAAAGGGAAAATGAGCGCGAACAATTAAATATTCATTATAAACTGATACCAGTCAATTAAAACAGAGTATATAATATTGCCATTAACCGGTATGATACTGATAATGCATGTCAAGTTTAAAACGGCCATATGTGTATCTGAGAAAACTTTTAAAACAACCCACCTAGGGTTGATTAGCTGCTTAATAAAACTAAATTACCCCTGTCCACCATTTAATATCATCACATACATAATATAAAAGATGCAATGAAAGTGATGTGTATGATATATGAATGTGATGTGATGTGATGTGCACATGAAAAGAAGAAAGAAGAAAAAACAACCTGTGAATTATGTGGAGTGCCATTATGCTAGAATATAAAGAATTTACTCTTTGGCCTCGGCTATGCATGCTGCTTAATTATTCCCTTTGTGCAGCTTATTGGATAATGACAATTATTACAACGCTCAAGCTATCTGCTGAATAAAAGCAGAGACAGAAAGAAAGAAAAAAAACACGTGTCAACAGCCTGCATCTGTTCTGCAGAGGGAAACTGATTAGGGATTTATAATGATCTCTTAGCATCCATGGGGAATTTAAATGAAGAATCCAATATTTCATTTACACTCTATGGAGCCAGAGTTATTATTCTAACATTCTTCACCTGTGTAAAGTGACTTTTTTTCTCTTCCAACAAAGACGGATTGCATAATTGGAATAATTACACAAGCATGCCAGGCCAATCTTGTTTTATTTAACACAGCTGTGAGTTCATTTCTGGACAGAAACTCAAACTAATGAGCTGTAGTAGTATTAATGTAGTGTTGCTGCATGTCTGAACACCAAAAACTCTCCAGCCTGCAATTCAAGGGAACTGTCACAGTAAGAGTATCAGGGACAAATCTACACAGCATTTCTTCTAGATTTCCGGAGATAACCTGCAGGCCCACACAGCAACAGCAGCTAAACCAATGGCGTAAGTCTGGGGGCGGGGGTATCTGTTTGGCCAACCAATGGCAGATGAATTTGTCTGCAATTCAAACTTGTAAAACAGGGAACCTAAGAAAATAGATTTATTGTGTTGTGTCAATACATTGGAAATTAATGGGGTCCTACTGTCTGTTGTTTTATGGGCTTCAAAATCTCATCCACTCCCATTATAAAGCATTTCTTAATATATCTCCAATTGTGTTTAGCTGAAAGATAAAATCATATTCACCTAGGATGGCTTGAGGGTGAGTAAATCATTGGGTAATTTTAATTTTTGGGTGAACTAACCCCTGAAGTAAGATGAAGCAATGTGCTTGCTTCATCTTACTTCACTTGATTTTAAAGTGTCTCTATTTTTTTATTTATTTTTTTTATTATTATTAACTTTCATGCAGTGCAATAGCTTATTGTAAATGTAAAAAGTCTGCAGAGTTTTAGAGATCTAATTGCATGACAAATAAAGTTATTGTCACTTAAAAAAAAAAAATCGAACTGCCAAAACAGTATGCCTGTGTGCACATGTACTGTAAGTGTAATTTATATTTCATATGTAGCTAAATTATCCTTTACTGATTTGGTGTTTATCATTCTATATTGAGACAGCTATGGACAATTAATAATAATAATTAAAAAAAAAAAGTCAAATGCACAGCATGACTGTTGACACTTCTTTTGCTGGAGATTATTAACATATTTCCCCTGGTTCTGGTTTGCATTGTGACACGGTTTGAAAAGGTCATGCGTCATATTATACCAAGGTGCAGAGATCCTTTTTTTGTATATTACATGATAATCAACTCACAGGATTTATTTCTGTGCATGGTTTGAAATTATTCAAATTACTCACATAAGCCCTGCTGAGGTGTAGTAACAGCAGCTGTTGAAAGCCTTCCAGTCTCTGTGATCTTTCATGCACCTGTTCTAGCTTTAGTTTTGTTAAAACTGTGGGAAATCCACCTATTAGATAAATCAAGTACCTGTGGACTGGAATGCCAGTCTGGCAAGTGGTTTAAAGCTGAACCTAATCTGATCACAGCTCTACTATACCATGACCAAAATGCAACTATATAATTGCTTGCTTATTCTGATTTTCATTTAGTCAAAACTTCTAAACAGTTCCAGTGAAATGTGAATACGGCAAAAACAGAAAAGGGCCACTTACAGTGACTTAAACTAAACAAGATAAAAAAAAAAAATAAAAAAAAAACATCCCTCAATACTCCTGATTATAGCTGAGTTTCCACCGAAATTACCCAAAACAATTTTTCCCAGGAACTTTTTTTTCTCCCAGACCAGTCTGCGTTTCCATTGCGGTCTAAAGTACCGTGAAGATTAGGCAAATTAGTGTAGTGTGCTAATTTGTAATACATTTGTAATAAAACTGTGAACCAATCAGCATGTTCAGTGCCCAAGTCCCACCCCCGATTTTTTCCTGGACTTTAAAAGTACTACCTTGTGAGCAGGGAAACATACAGAGTACCACCCCAAGGTCCCTATAGTTCCTGGGGAAAGTTCCTGCGGTGGAAACGTGGCTTATGAAAAAAAAGATGATATACAGAAAAAGTCTAATAACCAAAAGATGCATTTGGGATTGTTTGAGCTTACAGTGTAGAAATCTGTCTACCTGCAGAAGTATCCTCCAAGTTCAAGTAAACACAAATTAAGTATTAGGCTCACTCGAAATGACAGGAATGTGTGTTAGAGCAGGGCTGGAACTAAATTTTGAAAGATGACAGCACTTCGGCTTACTACAAAAAGTCTATGATTGCATATGATTGCTTATCTGAAAATAAGCCATAGGATGTAAATAAATAAAGGGGCAAATAAACCAAAAAAAAACAAACCCGCAAGGGTACTTTTTATTGTTGTCAGTGCTATAGTAGTTATGTTTGGGTGTGAAACTATAGTGACAATCACTGTAGGACGTTTGAAATGTTAAGAAAATATGCTCATAAGTTTTGAAAGACTCAGATGATTTTCTGCAGTGCAAAGGGGTGTAACGGCAAAAGGGAATTGAAGCAAAAGAGCACTGAGACTTCCAACACAGCAAAATCCAACATTGTAGATTAATGGGATCTGGCAAGCCTTTATCCTTCTTTCGCAGCCCCCCTCCCATTCAACACTCCTCCGCTTTGCTACTTTAAGTCTAGCGGGATGCTGAAGATCTGCCAAAGATTGGGTCCACACCACCCCCATTCCCAATGCTGAGGCATCACCAGCCCGGGAACACCCCACTCAGCATTTTCCAATCACTGCCGGCCAATCAGCAGATTATTGCCCACTATACAGAGTCAGGACTATGATAGTCCCTCTCAGACAATCTTGTCCATTTCTCTGCATTAAGACATTCAAGTGCCTCTTTTCACTCACCTATAGACCATTTTGCAAGATGTAAACAACACTGGTCCAGAAGCACTTCCTGTTTCAGTTTTTTAACACTAAATAAAAGCTGGGATAAAATACAACCAACAGAACATATAAAACTGAATCAGAAAGTTAAACAAACATCTTTAAGATGTTTTCTTTACATGTGAAATAAAGAAAACGGTTACAAACTGAAACAGGAAGTGTTTCTGGACCAGTGTTGTTTACATTTTGCAAAATGGTCTATAATGCTTCCTGTCAAAAATACAATGGCTACAGAGAGCTGGTGCCATTTTGCAAGCCATAAAATTAGAGTCTCTGTTTGGGGATCAATACCTATCTTGGCCTTCGCTCTCAGAGCCAAAAGGCTGCATTTAATTAATTCATTTCTCTGCCTACAGACGTGCCAGCCCACTTCAACAGATACCGCGAAGCCTAAAGGATAATTTCCGGATCAGCAGATTTAATGACAATCTAGTGGAATAAATCTCAAGACACTAACAAAGAAGAAAATCAATCAAGAGTCGACTAAAATTAGTTTTTATATTATTCATTCAAAACTCGAGTTCAATATTACCTCTCAACAACATAGAAATAAAACGCATATACATTTTGTGGGTGCAAAATTCACTTGGTTCAATTTAAGAAAGGAACTCTTCCACTGCAATAGGATTCACGTTCGCTATATCAAGCTTCAGATTTCACCTATGTGCAATCTGTACATGCATGTTGCTCAGGATTATTGAATTTATTTAATGTCTCCACAAAGTTCACAGAACTTAATATAGACTTTATAGTTCAGTACAAAATCAGCGTGGGTACTTTTTATAGGGGTGATGAACTGAGAAATCAAATTTTCCTTGAGCTTTTGACATCTAAGAGGTCATCATATTAGAAGAATACCTTGTAAGTTTCAGAACTGAAAACGTCCTTGTTTGTCCAATAAAAGCTTTTATTGACACCAGCCTCAGCAAACGACTCGTTTTTCAAAGTGGGGAACTATGACGTCAAAGAGGCTAAAACACCACCCCCGCAGAAGAAGATTAACGCCTACATCAACACGGCCGGTTTAGCCCCGCCCACCGATTCAAGCATTACACGCATTGCTAAATAACATAGATGCCTACCTTGTGATGACAAACCGAATCAATATACTGAGAAATAAAAAATATTGTGCAGTGCCTGGTTGTGGAAGAAGACAGTCGCTGCATAAGCTTCCTCTGGATTCTAATAGGAATGCAAAACTTTATTTTTAATGACGTTCCAGCAGATGAGGGTAAAACATTGTCCGTCTGTTCGCTTCAATTTACTGAGGATTGTTTTGTAAACAAGACTGGATTTGCAGACCGATTAAGAGTAAAGAACGGTGCTGTGCCATCTAAATTGGATCTGACAGGAATGGTGCAACACACGGACTCTGGGTCGAACATGTATGGGCGAATCATTCCGGTTGCCATTTTACAACATTGATCGTTTTCAGAACAGTTTGAACAGGGATGAATCGTTTCTTCAATCTGCTCCATGTTTCTTTTCTTTTTGCGTTGTATGTATGTATACTGGCACCTTTAATATCAATGATCAAGGTGCATTCGGTGGAAATTTTGTATGTTTCTTTCCAGTTTTCAGTTTTCCCCCAAATGCACCGACGGGTGAGTCGAAACTCATTATAATATGCAAAACTGTTCTCCACTCACAGCAGCTGGCATTTACTTCCAAGTCTTAGTGCAAAATGCCCATAAAAACTGAGCGTTTCTGAGCTGGGCTCAAAACTAGGGTTGAAAATAACCTATTGCTTATTCATTTTGATGTTGTTGAATGCAAAAACCAAGTGAATGTCATAAGTTCCCCTCAGACAACAATATAATAGAATTTAAAAAGCCAGTTCATGACCCCTTTAAGTAATTTTGGTACACTGAAAAAATTCCTTTGAAGTTTAGATCTATCCCTTAAGTAATTCAGTGGAAGCCTTGAGGCCCATTAGAGTTACTATTTTTATCAATAATGTCCACAGTGGCTATAAAACATTATAGTGATCTACTTGTTTTGGGTCCTGCCTAGTTTCGAGGAAACATCTGTACAGATAGATCATACTGCTGATGCTGTGCCCTCTGGCAGAAAGACAGAGCAGCTGTAATTGTTTCTATTCATTATTTACCAAAGAAAAATGGAAAAAAATGTGTCTTGCCTCTTTGGAGACAACTGAGCACTTCTCTTCCACATCATCTCTCAAAATGATCTAATATTTGAATGTTCTCCATTTCACGTTTTTAGATGCCCATGTATGCACACAGACACACAACCTTATGTACTACAATCAGACTGCAGCTTAAAAGGTACAATATGATTTTTTTTTTCAGTAAAATATTCAAAAACCACTAGGCCAATGTTATATATTTTGTTTTATTGATTACATACAATATCTCAAATGTTTCAAACTATTTGTAAATCGTGAGAAAATTGCGATTTTAACCTGCATGTGAGCTGGGGTAAGGAGTCGCCAGTCGATGGCGTCATATCCATGTTAGCCTCGCTTTCAGCCAGGTTTGCGCTCGCACTGCAATAGTAACCATGGCGACAGACATTGACAACCGGGTTATTGCCATTACGCCTAGCGGTATGCTCACGCTGTTTTTGTTTTGTTCAAACATTGTGGACCATGGCAAGCAGACTTTGAGACAAAATGAGGACTAAAACGGAGATAAACACGTCCGCAACTAACTTCGATTTGACAGAGACGCGAGTGTTGCAAGTTTATTAGACAGGTGAACAGATGTACTCAAATGCCGTTTAGTGTGATATTGTACCTGTTAGAGCAAGTGAAACAGCGCTGCGTTCCCTCAAGTTTAATTTGTCTAATAAACTGACGAATGTGAGTATTAATTCAGCACTTGTGTCTAGTTCAATAGAATACTGTCCTTAGAAATGCGCTAGTATACATCTAGAAATTGCGCCCTGCTTCATACCACAGTCATGTTAAAATCATCAATATATTCATATTAATCCATAAAAGATCCATCAGCTTGAGGACAAGATCCATACTTACGCTTAATGCGGAATACGTCATCATTATACACCTTTGTTATTGTAAGAGGTTAGCGACCCCTGGGGGCGAAAATTCCTGCATATTGTACCTTTAATAGCAGATTTCCTCATATTTGCCTAATCTACACTAATTGCCTTGATTTATTTAATTGAAAACACACGTTGTGTTTGCACTATTCATGCGTTGTGTAATGCACTATTCAAACGTCATAGTTTTTGAAAAGGTTTTACTGGGGGACAGATACAAATAGCCACACCGGTCACTGCACCAAACAAATGAACTGTTATGTGTGGACACACTCTTTACTGATGATTTTTGTGTGAATCTTTCTCTTGTTGCTGAGAGAGCATCTCTCTGCCTGTCCTGTTGGTAATGGAGGGGATGATAAAGTTGCTTCGCCCACCTTATTGGCAGGGGTTTGCAGCTTTTCGAAGGCCTTGTAAATCTTGTTAGGAGGAAAGCGTGGCAGGTGTGGAGGATTCGGTTTCCTCTTTACGTTTGCTGCTGAGATGAATCAGCTTGGGCAAAAAAGACTCCGATCTGACACTAATCAGCAGCCAAAGACAAACAGTTGTGAGCATAGCGGGTGATGGTGAAGTATTCGTTTGAGATTGGTTAGGATTGTCTGCTGATCTAGCAAAGGGATTGTCTAGAGAACATGTGGCCTCGGAACGGGATAGATACTCTCAGGCATTTACTTTTGAACTGTATGTTACACAAAGCTGTCTTTCAATATCAAACAAAGGTCATCAGTTCAGCAAAGCTTAATATGATATACTCTAGCCAACAACATGAACCAAGAGTGACGCCCGTTTCACACATATGCTTTTCACACTTTCACATATGCTCCGTTTGCAGTGCGTAACTGATCCGCGGCTGTACCACAAACATATTAGCCCTACTCACTATTTTTATTTTAAATACAGAACTTATGCAGCAACTTTTATTTAAAAAAAAAAGTTGTCAGCATTGCAATTCTCTTTGTTCACATATACAAACTTGCATGGACGTATGCACGTTTAAACACAATATAAACAATGTGTGCCTATTCAACGCATTACTTCTATTAAGTTGCTCAAGCAAGTAGTCAAATATTTAACCATGTACTTATATTAAAATCCCAAACATTTTAAAATTGACAAAAATAGCCAACTCTAATGCCTTTTCTTTTGCATTTAAATTTTAATACAATAAATCTTGCATGTCCAACGCATTCTCATCCTTTAACGTCATATAGAGCGCTATATGACAAAACGGCGCTATACTACGCTAAAGGCGTGTTATATTAACGATAACGGGTGCCATGTGCGTAGTATAGCGCATGTCACAAAGAACTTGTTTTATCACCTCCACAAATGAGGCGAGTGTCATTCATTATGTCCTTGTTGAGGTAAATCATTTTCCTTGCTTATCTCTGGTCTTAAAAAATAACTGTCAAAAAAGTAATATTTAATTAAATACATTTATGGTGAGACTACCTAATTTTATTGAATTAAATGCATGTAAGGTGAAATTACTAAATTTTGAGGTCAATATGTGTTCATTTTGGCCACGAACCATGCGCTATCACTTTTATTCAGCGTTTGCAGTACAGCAAAAATAGACTCGGCTGTATACGCACCGCAACTGGAACGGATCGATGGACTGCATCCACAGTGTGAAAGCTCTAACCTGTTAATATGGGTACAGAAAAAAATATGCACCGCATACGCACTGCAAATTGAGTATGTGTGAAATGGGCGTTACTTTAACAAAATAAAAAATGAAGGTTCACAGGAACAGTCCTTTACAGGCCAATCGTACCACACATCTAATCCATGAGAGGATGTAGAGCCGTGGTAATATTTACTCACTAACACACTATTGACCACAGGCCTGGGGCTCTGCAGCTTCTTTTTTTTTTTTGAGGGACCTTTCCTTTTAGAGATATTTACAGGGCTTTCACTGAGCTTTTTTCCTTCCAATCGGAATCTCTGTGAGTCGTCCAGACATTGACCAGTGGAGATAATGAGGGAGTCTGAAGGATTGATGAGAAAGCGTTTAAAGAAAGTACGAGAACTTTGGCTGCATGTGAATCTTTAATTTGTATAATTATGCTGCCTCAAGACACTTTTACGTCAAATTCTAAAGCATTATCACATCCATTATGATGAGCTCAGTGAAAAAATGTCCAAGATGGTGGACAAGGTATGAGAAATAAACATATACTACTGTTCAAAAGTTGGGGGTCAGTATGATTTGTACATTTTATTTTGATGGTCCCTTTTGAACATTCTGTTGACTATAAGTAACTTTGCAACAACACGTCAACTAGCCGTCATTAGAGTATTAGTAGACTGTCTGCTTAATATCGGATTACACTTTATTACTTAATGGTTTAATTTAATGCTTGATAAATTCAGCTTTGCCATCTAGGAATAAATTTCATTTTATTATATATTGAAAGATAATGTTTTTTGAATGAGAACATTTCTTCGCGAGACTTCTTCTTTTGTTTAAATGTGTTTAAATTGATTTCATTCAGTATTTAAAATATAATTAAAATAATCCAGTGCAATGACAAGTTACTTTAACAAAGTTTCCGACCCCTTTCGCCTTCACGCACGCCATTAAGACAGAAAACAATGACTGGCCGGGAAGCAATATGTAGTCTGACATGTTTCTTGTCCACAACAAGACAAAAATTGAGGAGTCAAAATTGCATAATCTGACACAGCGACTTTCGTAACAGATTAAAATACTATGTAGTCTGAACCCGGCATTAGTCTTCTCATTTTAGTAATTCAAATCAAAGTTTGACTAACACCAACCGAACGTGAACAGCATTGGTCATGTTGGGTGTAGGGTATAGATACAATGACATTAACTTCATAATATTGGTAGGACTTCTTTTTATTATGCATGATAAATGTGTGTGGTGTGTGTGAGTCGATGTGTGTGCGTGTATTCCCGTTGATTTGACTCATGCTTTATTCAGAGGGTGCACTGCGGGGGTGGGGGGGGGGTTCTCCTCCTCTTCAGTAAAGCCAGCCCATCAGCAGCGTTAACCAGTCGACTGAGCACAGCGGGGCAATGGGACGGCCTCTGTCACTCCACTGACAAAGAAACCAACGCTCTGCCCTTAAAACACTTCACACTATTTTCACCTCATCCTGGTCAGTATAATTGATGGTTATCTGCTTGCTGTAACCTCTGTGGTAAGCCTAAGTTAGCATATTCAAATAATAATCAACAGTAAAACCACCAAATCAGATAAATCACAGAATGTAAGACACTACGAAAAAAATAATATTTCAACAAGAATTTTTCAAATAAACCTATTGTCTCTACTAATGAAAGATGTATACCAAAATCCAACTGCACGCAATCAACTGCATGCAAAATTCATGAACTCAAAGTTACTCAGAGACCTTGAAGAACCATAAACCTATAAATCAATTAATTGGTGCCCTTAGCAAAGTATCCTCTCATTATACAGGTCCTCTTTTACTGTGGCCAGAGGAAATAATATCACGGCTCAGTGATTCCTGTCTGTGTCCAAGAAGTCCAGCAGCTCTATGATAGAATTTAACAATTTAACTTGTTTACTTGGGAGAATGCAAGATCTCCTCCCTCATTATTTAAAGATGACATTAACACACCTAATTTCAGGGCAGCGTTTCCTCAATGATAGAGTTTAGATATAGCAACTGAGGAAATCTTTGCATCTAAATATAGTTTTACACAATGCTCACTAATTATGTAACTCAATGGCAGTAAAATGCACAGCTGAGGTCTCCTAATTGTGCTGTGAGTGCACAGGGTCTTTCTTTCGTCACGAGATCCAACGTTCTCCATGGGCGGTCTGTCAGAATGAATCATTTATGTATTTAAGGAATGTGAGGTCAGGTCTGAAAGCCACAAAAGAGGTCTGAACTCATGCCAACACGGCACACAGCACAAGGATGTGCCTGAGTCTCTAACACAAATAAACTGATTGATACGACATGGAAAAAATAAGTAGATAATAAATTATATATATATATATATATATATATATATATATAAATACATAAACACACACACACACACACACACACACACACACACACACACACACACACACACACATATATATATATATATATAGGAACACCTGTTCAATTTCTGGGATGATTATGATAACCTATGATTTGCGGGATTGTTGTTTAATTTTTCTGGTTTTCATATACTGTACTTTTTGCTTTAAATCAGTTTATCATCATGTAATTCATCGCATAGCTGGTTAATTTTGTTCAGGATTTTAATGCCCTTATTTTTAAATGCCAATGCAGAAAATGAATGGGGGAAAAAAAGTCTTCTTAAACCAAGACTGAAGAAAAAGTGGGCGATCATGCTTGCATTCTATTCTCCAAGGCTTTTCAAATATCAGAATGGATTCAATTCTTTTCCAATTAGAATGTGATATTTGGTCACGACAAGTGTGAGTATGTGGCTCTTACCCGCTTGCGGAGGTTGCAGGTGAGGAAGAGATTTCGGGAGAAGGAGTTGGCAAAGGCTGTGTAGAACTCCAGCACTTTGAGTAATGCGTCCCTCCTGATGACATGCAGGTCACAGTACGTCAGAGCCCTCACATTAGCACAGGCATGTGCCAGTGAGGATTCCTTCCAGAACACATCACCAAACACATCGCCCTTACCTGGGACAGAACAGAGGAATTATAAACACTCAATAAACACTCAGTTTCGTTCAGTCTTATGTTAATCTTGAGTACCTATAGAGTAGTATTGCATCCTTCATATCTCCAAAAAAGTATTTAGTGTTATTATATTTATAAAAGAATGATAGGCTGTACCGAGACTCTGCAAAAAAACGAGCAGGTGGAGGCGTGGCGTGTGGGCGGAGTTAAATTATCACGAGCGCGCAAAGCTTTTGCGTCTGAGCGTCTGGAAGCTGTGACATCCCAAAACAAAACATGGCTAACAATCAGATCCAGCCATACATTTGTTGTATGCTTTTGTACAGCTTTTGATGCACTGAACGCGAGTTCGAATCCGCCTTTTTGCCGGACTCTCTCTTCTCCCTTTTCCCAACACATATGTAAAGATGTAAAATGTAAAACCTAACATTAAGATCTCTAGTGTTATATTTTGCCAACAAACTAAAATTGAAACCATGATATGGCGTTGCGCCATTATAATAACTGACATTAGAATAGCACCAAGTTTGTGCTGCGTGATTACTTTGCTCACGCGATCATCATGGTCTGGTGTTTTCTCCTAAATAAAAGCTCAAGGGTTTATTTCTTGCAAGTGAAGAAATTAGGACAAAAGTATTTTAATTTTCCTATATTATAGTGTAATGTAGGTTAAAATATACTTTTGAAATACTGATTTTCATTTACATAGTACATTTATAGGCTAAATGGATTTTACAGTACATCGTAGGAATAATTATAAATCATTATTACATTATTATAATAACTGTTTGGCATCCTAAAACACCATTGACAATGTAATGCAGACTGAGACTCTCATAACTAAAAAGATGTTTGAGCCCTCTTTATTGTCCTCGTACAAATTAATACTTTTTCTTTGTTCAACGAGCAGTTCATGGGTTGAAGCTCTTAATTGTGATCTCTCAGAGAGCACGAGATTGATGCATTTAACCTTAAAATGTCCAAAATTTTCTTGCGGGGGAACATGCCCCCGAACCCCCCTAGAGGCACAAAGTCCACCCAACATAGTTTTAGAAATTACTATGGGAAAGAACGACCATTTATGAACTTTACTCCAGCATTGTACAACAAAGTTCCTTTTAAATCAGTAAAACTGTAAATGCTATCGGCTAATAATTCGTGCCGGCGACGAGGGCCGGTGGCCTACGAAATTTCCCGGTAGATTTTTTGGTCCCACTCCGCCCCTGTTCCTACTGTAGGACCTAAGTATCTTAAGTTCTCACAACACACTCATGAGAGAATCTGTACAAAGTACCCAGTGTTCAGTTCTTTTGATGAGGGGCATCATTAGGAGCCCAGCAGGTTTATTCGGGTGGGTTCAAGTAAAGGCCTTGGGGCTAATTAACTCACAGCACTTGCATCTTATTTCATTTCATAATCATTAAAACAAAAGAGCATCTGATCTGATTCCCCATTAGAGAGAAGAGGCCTTAACTTCCTCTCTACGGTGTCTCATAAGGTCTAATGTCATGTCATTTGCTATTACAACGCATCAGTGAAGAGCACGTCACATTCTTTCTGCAGCGGTACATCAGCAAGACTTGAGAGATAAAGAGATCAAGAAATAGTCCAGTCAAAGAGAGAGAGAGAGATGTCTTACAGTAAAATGTTACTGTTTGCACACGTCTACTTGACAACAAAATATCCATATGTTTTTATTATTCATAGTGGAATTGGTTCCAGGCTCAGAGTTAAATACAGCATTAGTAACTGTCCCTTTGTTGCAGAGATATTTTGGGGGGAGATTGTTGTTGCCAGGATTGCTCAAATTCGAATAAAACGTTTACAAGCTTCCTCATCTTTTACAAGAGCAGTCTGTATTTGTGCTTAAAAGTTCAGCCACTGGCTGAACTGAGACTGTGTGAACTATCAGTGAACATCCCTGTGAAACAAAAGACTCAACAACCAATTGACAGAGAATCGGTCCCCACAGTACCATTACAGCAGATAAGAAGACACCGTGGACAGAGCAACAAATGCCACATATACTGTAGCACATGGAGTACGTGGACTGTGGACTTTCATGTTTTTTTCAGAGAATGGATGTTAGAGAGTTCACTGTGCAAGACCCTCAGAAGGCTCGCTCAGAGAATATACCTGCACTTAAAACGTGTAAATTACAATCGCAAATCTCTCCTATTCGCTTAAAGTAAGCGTATATGTGCTTAGACTGTGTCCCGTGCGTTCGCGCATGCCTTAGTACTCTTCTCTTCGATTTCTTTCTCTTTGCTCTTGGCATAAACGCTGTCAAAACGCTGACAAAATCGCAACAACCAATCAGCAAAGGCTTCAACGACTGACCAATGAAAACGCGACATCGTATATGGAATCTTATTGGTTGATATTGAACCGTTTTTTTTTTTCTGATCTGGAAGATGGAATCATTTGGCTGTAAAATCGAAAGGTATGACTTTTTTTTTTTTAACTTGACTATACAATTGTACATTTATTACCGCAGTTAATAATATTTTTCTTCTTACATAGCCTTGAAGATGTTCTCAAAAGCATCAGTGTGGCCGTAATTACAGAAGGGCTTAGATTTGGCATCACCTCTCATCCATTCACTGAACAGGGTAGACGTAGCTAGAGTGAGTGACGGCAGGGAGAAAGCAAAAAGTTGGGGTCTGAAAAGTCACTAAAAAAAGCGACTCATTTGCGCAATTCTTTTGCAGTATGTACAGTATGCAGAGGAGTGAACATCTCCTGCTCTGGCTACAGCTGGGAGGGGCTGCTGCGCGAGGACTGGGCCGCCTCTTAATGATTTGAGACAGGGGTGGGACCCACGGCAGCACCCGCTACCCGTTGAGAAGAGTAAGAACGATATGTGCTTCAGAGTCTCCAAAAGTCTCCAATAACACCAGAAAAGTCGTTAGAATTGTCGCTTTTTTGAAAATGTGTTGCTAGAGGGGTCTGAAAACTCGATAAATATAGCGTCAAAGTCGCTAAGTTGGCAACACTGGGGGTGGGGTGGGCCAAATAATTTCATAAAAGCGAGACCCGTGGGTTGGGAAAAAAAAATAGACCCGCGCATCACTAGAGCTCAAACACCAAATTGATTCTTCTTCTGCACTTACTTGTGCTTGAACGGAGATACACACGCAAAAAAATGATGTCAAAATACCCATCTCAGCAATTATTTTCTCTTTATGTTATAAGTGAACAGTTGAGAAAGAAACCGGATGTGTGTCAGTATATTCGGCCCATGCATTCAGTCGTGAGAGCAGCCATATATTCCTGCAGTTGTCTGTGTCATTAGTGTTAATAAAATAAAATAAAACATCTTCATCATCATTATCTACCATGTTTGAGAGAAAAGAAGATAGTGAGGAGAGCAGTCAGGAGGAAAGTGATGATGACAGCTTGTAGGATAAATCTGGCGCATAAAGTGTCTCCAGATGCTCCCTTGAGAACCAGACCAAAAAAAGTTGCAACTAACCCCTGACGTCTCCCTCGAATTGTTGTTTTTATTTCCAGAGTGGATAGAATCATTTAGCTCACCTAAAATGGCAATAACCTCATCATCCTGAATAACCTCCAGCGATCCAGACACCACGAAGCAAAGAGTGTCCACGCTCTCCCCTGCGTGGAAGATGAGATCTCCTGGAGCGCAGTGTGTGGTCTGGAACTCTACCGCCAAAGAGCGCAGACAGCCGTCACTGGCCAGCCGGAAGGCAGGGTGCTCATTGAAAACCTGGCGGTTCAGGTGCACACAGATGTCTGCACGCATGTCCTTAGGACAGATGGACAGAACCTAACGAGTAAAGCAAGGAAACCTTGTCTTAATGACCCATACTCTCAAACTTATGTGCACAGTTCAATGAAATTCTTCTTGTTAAAGTAGCTGAGATTATTTTTTCTATTTTTGACCTCTGCATACATACTAATGATGCTACAAACATAAGGAAAAAGTCAAATAAATCAGGAATAATGTACAATACCAATCCTTCTGAATGATACCAGAGCACTTCACTTCATATTTGGGTACTGATTACCCTCTCAGGGTTTATTCTACATTAATGAACCGCTGACTACACATTATCCCACTTATTACATGGCTATATAATATATAAAATATTATAAAAAATAAAATAAAAGATAAAATATAAAAAGTAAAATAATTATATAAAATAAAGTTTATAAAAAATAATGAAAAGAAATGAATAAATGCTAATTTAAAATAAAAAATGGAATGTGGAATAAGTTATTAAAATAATAGGCTGCAGCACAGAATTGCATTGGTAAGCAGAGAGTTTACCAATTAAAACTGACTCAGCCTGTTACTGAGTGAAGATCATAGTTTTGTGTGTGTGTGTGTGTGTGTGTGTTTGTGTGTGCGGATGGTGGGGGGTTATGTGGGGGTGGGGTATTGATTGCAATAAAATACCAAATACAAACAATCATTAGTGATGTTAAGTGTCTAATTTAGATTTTGGCAATAGCAAAATCACAAAATTTGACATCATATCAAATAGGGGTCAACAGAGAATATTAAGACAAATGCATCTTATTATCTGTAAATTTATATATCTAACTATTTGTCTTCATACATTCCATATAACGTATATATTTGAGTGGATTACACAGTCACTCTAAAATAACTGACAGGACCAATAATGTGGATTCATTACATTTTCTTTTTTTTTTCCATCTAAGATTGAGACATTGCAGCAGTGAGGATCATTTAAAAAATATTATTTGAATGCACTGACCAGAAATTATGTGTGTGTAGGTATGAATGTACAGTGTGTGTGTGTGTGTGTGTGGGGGGGGGGGGGGGTTAAAGCATTAATATTACATTAAGTGCCCATAAAAAATTTGCCATGTACTGAACGCTTCATAAGCTAATGTTTCCATAATGGGCAGAAGCACATGTATGCAGGTTCAGTGCATGTAAAATATTAAAATATGAATGTAATTAAAACTTTGCAGAAACCAATTATACTTTGTGCCTCAGTCACCTGTTCAGGATCTTTCTGGTCAAGTATATTCAAAAAATAATCGTATTTTAACGGTAAAAGACCTTGTGTAAAGGTTGTATAAAAATGCTACGCTGTAAAACTGATAATTGGTTAACAGAAAGTTTCCATACTACTGTATATACGGTAAATAACTGTGATAGATCTCATGGTACGTTCAAATTTGCCCATTGTCATACGTCAATAAATGGAGAGGATTTCTCACCCCACGCTGCATGAAAACCAGTTAGGAGAATCTTTTATAAGTCTAAATTTGAACCAGGGGTTGAATAGATCTGCCATATTCCCTGAGGGTTGATGTCTCCTGGGATATAATGCAATTTCCCATTCCTCTTTAGGAAGGAATAAAAAAAGAGGGTTCAAAAAATGGACAAGATTCGGTTCTTCTTTTTTCCAACTTTTCTGACAGAATGATAGCATCCATCGGAAAAAAAGAACAAATTATTTCTTTTTAGTTTAGCATTTGGGATATCTTGATTTCGGGCCCATCATTAAATTAAATTCAGAAACAAATGATATGAGATCTGCCCTTGAGCCATTATTTATGTTACCACTATAATGAACAAGGAAAGAGTAATTAAACAATGCCTTTCATTTTAAAAACTCAATCCTTAGCCCACTGAACTAAATAAATAAAAAGTAGGGATGCACGATATATCGGCCACCATATCGGTATCGGCCGATATATGTTCATTTTTAATGTTCTCGTTATCGCCTGGTAAGAAAATGTGGCCGTTATATTAAAGTCGATAAATAATGTATTATTCCCTTCAGCTGAGACACTTGTTGAGCACTGTTTATGTTTTTGAATTTCTTGAAATATGATTGAAATCTCTTCAAAAAAATGAAAATACAGTTCGGTACAACATGTGCAGTGCAAATCTGTCATATCGGCATATATAACACTATAATGAGAGCATCATTATAATCGTGCGCTTGTTTTTGTAATCAGGCTCTCAAAATTATACAAAAATTTGGATTTAAATTTATCGACCGATATATCGGTTATCGGCTTTCAAATGTAAAGAATTATCGGTTGTCGGCCAAAATTTTCATATCGGTGCATCCCTATTAAAAAGTGTTGGTTTTCTTAAAATGTGTCTTTCCTAGTCAACAAGAAATAGTGGAATCAGCCATGATTGCCCATGTCTGAGGAATTCATAACTTTAAAAAAAGGCCCCCCAATTAAAGACAATATATTTTTATGATGAAATTTTTAGTGTGGGGTGAAAATGCCCTTCTAACTTTTATATTTACATTATTTTCAATCAAAACTAAAATATTCAAAGTTTCCGTTTCTTTTTCCGCAAATCATATTTCTCCATCAATATTCAATACAAATAAATAAGTGGAAATTTACTATAGGCTATTCTACACGTTGTACCCTACATTTAGATCTCTGCACAGAGGTTGTGTTAAGTGCATCAGAAAAAGGAACAGGTTTACTCACCTTCTCTGTGTCTATGCCTTTGGTCATGGCCCATGTGGACACAATGTAGTCCATAACTCTCTCACTCAGTCCTTTAGGCACCTGATAGAGCTTCAGGAAATCTCTCACATTGTTCAGCATCTCATGGTAGCGATTGGTGTTCGTGTACATCTGCTGAAAGATGGTGGTCACGTTTCCAAAGATAGTGGCGTACAGGAGAGCTGCAAATCAGAGAGGGGAGAGCATAAACTACAGAGAACTTTAGAAAGCTGCTATATATAAAAATCAAAAACTAGACTGAAGTGAGAGTATCTAAAAGTGAAGAGAAACGGGGGTGGTGAATCACTGGTCGAGGAGAGCTTCATGACGATACTTGTGGGTGAAATAGAGATTAGATGCAATTTGTATTAAATCCCAGTAATGTACCTTATGTCAGGGATTTAATACTGTATGTTTCAGTGTTTTTTTAAGTTCAGTGACTGTTTGCCTGTGTGACCCAGTTTCCTAGCATGTGCCAGTTTTTCCCTTGACTGTATATCCACCTAGCCTATTAATTAGCTCTGTTTATATAGTTCAGTGTCATCAATGTTAAGCTGTGTTTTGTCTGTTTCCTTGAGTTATCCTGTGATATATTTGGATTAAATACTATTTTGTTTGAATCTAAGTCTTTGTGTGGTTCCTGGTAGAATCACAATTTCTATTAGCAAAGTAAAACCTGCAGCACTGTTAAAACATGATTCTGACTGATAGCTGAAATCACACAATTCAATAATTAACTGTAGGTATGCAGTGCACATATTTTTGGATGAAAGCAAATGCAAATATTTGCAAATATTTTAGAATAGATGTGCTTTTACAAACTAATGATATGATTTAAATCCAACTTAAACCACACACACAAACAGTCTGACATTTCAATTTATTATAATAATACAATGAAATATTGAAATAAAAATAAAATGTATGATATATATATATATATATATATATATATTCAGACAATAAAAAGTAAAAAAAATAAACTAAATATCAAGTAAAATGTCTATTTAAATACAGAAATAACATGAAATCATCTTTGACATTTGACATATTTAGTAGCCAATAATGAATCTGATGACAAGACAGAAATCTCTTCTAAGCAACAGCCATGTAGTTCTTTAGTCTGCTAATATATACACTCTCAGAAAAAAAGGTACGAAAGCTGTCACTGGGGCGGTACCTTTTCAAAAGGTACACTTTTGTACCTAAAGGGTGCATATTGGTACCTTCATGGTACACTTTTGTACCTAAAGGATGCATATTGGTACCTTCATGGTACATATTTGTACAATTATGGTACCAATATGCACCCTTTAGGTACAAAAGTGTACCTTTTTGAAAAGGTACCGCCCCAGTGACAGCTTTCGTACCTTTTTTTCTGACAGTGTATTTGCAAGCAGACATTGGCAATATCCACCTAATCCTATCCCAATTTACACCCGAGCGTTTCCATGGAAACGCAGACCAAAATAGTTTCTGAAATCTATTGTTATTTTGTTACCAGTATGTTCTCAGAGGGTGGACAGGAAAAAGGCTTAGACTGAAAGGATGATCAGCATCGACAGAGAGGTAAGATTCCAGTGAAAACCGAGAGGTGTGGGTAATGCACTTTAAATCACATCCGTGACTGACAAGATCCCAGTCATTCAGAGAACAGAGCAGGGTGCACCAGTCATCCTTGCATTCACTCTCTTTTGACACGCATGCCAAAGACCAGCGGGAGCTCTATCAACATTAATGGTCTATGCAAACCAAAGCATTAATTAACTGCCCATGTGAGTGAACGCAGGCTGAGTGATGATAATAGTATTTGCACTCTAATGCAGCAATTCATTTCTAGCCAAGATACCAGTGATACAGATCAATTTCGAGCCAATGATTCATTCATGTGTCAGTTGTCTGCCTGTTTTTACTAGTGCAATCAATATAAATGAGCACAATAAAGAGTCATCAACAGCGACATATAAGCATGCCTTGTAGTCTAGAAATATGCGCGTAAGACGAATACGTACCAACCCACATGAGAACACACACCTGAATAATATTCAACCAGACAAAGACGGTGTCATTTATACAAACAGGCAATTGCAGTACAATAAGTTCAGTTTTACATAATGTAAATATGTGTTTGAATAGTAATTAAGCAGGGATTAGTCAGAGTTACAGATAATTGATAGAGTTGGGGGTTTTTTTCAGCTGTGTTTACTGTTATTATAAAGGTCATGCAAGAATGGGAAGAACAAGAAGAAAATTAGCTAATTAAATAGGAAACATCACTGCATTGCACAGACTATGCGAAAATAGACAATTTAGAGCTATAACAAAAGAAAAAAAGGAGAGAGAAATGAATGTTTGATACTGTAAGGTCCACCCATTGGCCCAAGGACGGAATCCAATGGCTGGGCGAAGGGATAATGCGTGTATGTCTTTTCAGCGCTCCAGTTGAGTTCACTTAATTTATTAGAATTTAGTTTCAATATTGCTTTAGCTCTACGCTTAATCTGACTCCAATTTTTACTGATGATCAAGTTTAGATTGTGTTTCTTATTAGAAAACTATTGATTATAATTTAATTTAGATCTTTGATATGTCTGTGTTTCTTACACTTTCAATTATTCGTTCATTATGGACCCGATGCCGCACAGAGATCACGGTGGCCAGATCGTGTTTCTCACGGACACAAACCTTGTCAGTTCTGTATTTAGTCAGAGGGTGCAGGGTTAACTAATACTTCTTAAGTCGGTTGCCTACTGCTCACACGTACAAAGAATGTAGTTTATTTTAGCAACTTCCATACAACTTGCTAAATCAGTGATAGACAGAAATCAAAAGGTCTTCAGAGGACGTGCCTACTGCTCCATTCACATCTGTGCCTTTAGTTTGACCTATCCTGCAAGATTTGCGGTAGCACCAGCCTCCTATAATTTACTAAAATAATGACGTCAGAATACTCCAGAGTAAATCAAGATGTAACATTTATTTGTCAGGAAAAAATGTATCATGCCAATTCAGAAATAGTAAATACATGACATCAATCACTCAAAGATGATTCTAAAAGTAAGCAATGCATTCCTGACAGAGACACACAGTAGTGTGTGAGTGCTTTCCACCGGGAAAACACTGACACAGCACTGTATGGGGGTTTTCCTGGTTACAGGTTCCCGAAGACTGCTCTGTTACCTAGCCTTAAATACCCAGACCAGAACAAAAGGGTTGTACCAATATCTTTCAGAGTTTGTTTTGGGTCCATTCCTATACCCCAGGGGGTAACACCTGGTCTCGGGGGAGAGGGGAGATATCTTGAAAAGAAATCACCCTTGGAGGAGAACTGGATTCTCCTAAGTTCTCAATCTTTCTCCTATTTCCAATAACTGTAATGAAATTAAGACCATTTTACCAATCGCACTGAGACACTTAAAATGATACCAAACATGAAAAGGGAAAACCTTAGATTCACAAGCAAAAGAACAATAAACACCTATCACCCAAATCTTTATTGGGGCATCTCCCACAACAGAAGAACAGGCGTTGTTTTCTTGTTCTGCCTGTTCTGCTGCTGCAGGAATGAAACAATTTTACCACTCGCGGCGGAAGTATTTATTTTGCCCTTGCATAACACAGCTGGGGGCAGGAGGTTTGTGAGATTTGAATGCCTGAATGAGCCCTGGAGGAGAGAAGATATTGTGCAGAGTCAAGAACCACAACATGGGGGGAAGATATCGGGTTGGGCCAGTTGTGTGGTGCCCTCAGTCCCTTTGATCTCTTTTACAGATTAGTAAGTTTTTATTGTTTTACTGCAGTTTCGAATTCCTAAATTCAGTCTTAGGAAAGTCCTTCCTTACAGTTTCGACCCCTGGCCCCTTGGGGCAGATTCAGATCAGTTCCTGAGGGGCCACAATTTTATTAAGTCCACTTCTGGTTACAGTTTCCGTAGTGCAGGTACCTTTAAAGGGCTGAGCGCGATGGCCACGTTCGTCGACGTGCGCATTGTGCGGATTAGGCACCTGAAGTAGCAGCACCGGCAGAGTGTGACGAAGAAGATTATTCCACTGGCGAGGACGCATCCACGGAACGTCCAGTTCCACCAGGTGTACGCATACCTCGCTGACCGGGTCGAGGATCTGGACAGGTTTTCTGCAGTCTTTCTCGCCAGATTTGCTTCCACTTGAGCTTGGTTCAGATGATACTCGGTCTGTAAGATGATTTCTTGCACCAAGTCCATTGTATTGACCAGAGCTTGAGTACTTTGTTCATAGAAGGTGTCCTCTCACCAGGGAGAAACATCAGTGTCCATTGGAACCCTTCCCAGGATGTTTATCTGTGCCATTGAAAAGTCCTCTTTTACTTCCAAACAGCGCAGGGCAGGTCAGACCTCCATAGGAGAAGGAGTTCATCTCACTGACGATGCACCACTGTGTGTGAGACACTTGAACAGCATCAGAATGACCCTGCAATAATTCAACAATGATGCATTTGTAGTTCTTGTCAAATTGGGGAAAAGGTTGTTAAACACAAGAACACAAAAGCAAGACATGATGCAGTCATGTCAAAAGTGCGAGTGGTAAATAAGGTCTCTTTCAGAATCATATATTTAGTGGCCAGGTCTCATTTAATCACCAAATTCTTCACCACCACAGTGATGTGGTTGTGGAATTTAGATTGGGTCTGGATAAGGAAGTGTATCAGAACGTCAACATAACTAGTATATTTACCAGCGGTATGCATAATTAAAATAAATCAAATAATTAATCATGGAACTACACAATTTCATAATTATAAAATTGTCTGCATTAGTTGTTTAAGTGCAAATCATCAATTGAACCTTAAGGTTTTAATATGTTCAGTTAGAGAATGAAATGTACCGGAACAGAGATTTGAACTCTCTAGTTTAACCTTTAAAATCATCCTCTGTGCATTTGATGTACAGGCTAAGTCACACTCAATAGTGCAGGTCTGGCTGGGAATTGTATAGTTGACCAATAGAAATGCCTGCATTTTAGATATGTTTTTATATTTTTTATTGTCATTAGTCATTTGTTGGAAACTAGGGGGCCCTCCTGGTTTGCAACAACTCTAACGACTGGATCATCAACATTTTGTCCAAAGACCAGTTGCATTGATGAACAGGTCTCACTTAGATTTTAAATGTGGAATTTAAAGCAATTGATGTGTGACCATAGCCATGCACATGTTCTTAGCACATCACAGCGTTTACATACAGGAAGTTGACAAGACTGTACTGCTGTAAAAATGTTTAGAAAGAAATTATTCAAATAATTTCCCTTGTCCTATATGTATGAAGGTGAATGATGTATTGTTTGCATTATGTGAATAATTTTGACCTGAATAGTCCTATGATCTATGCCAGGTAGAGATGTTCTAAGGTTGTCATAGTCATGGGGTGTATTGTGTATGTTTATGCATAGGAGATGGGTGTTGTCTATATCATTATAATCTGTGTTGCATAATTTAGTTCCGGTGCTACACCGGGAGGCCACATAGAGTATAGCTACTTCCGTAGTGTTATAAGGTGTGAGCAGCCCCTTGAAGTTTCTCCACCCATCTCCTACATGTCAAGTTGTGTGTCCTGCTTGATGCAGGCAGGACCAGACCCTTGTGGAATCTGGTTCTGAAGAAAGTCAGTTGTCAGCCTGTAAGGGAATAGACCTAGAGAGAACATCACAGTTTAATCTTGAGCCTTTACACAAACTGCAGTCAAATAGATGGTACCATCTCAATATTTCTTTGATGGCCTAAGCCAGAAGGTTGTTACTGATGGCTTTGATCTGTTAAGATTTTATTCCATTAGAAGAAATTTTGTTTTAGTTTACAACAACATGTATCATGATCATGATCATGTTTCTGCAAAGAAAAGGCCAATTAAACTGAGTGTTAATGGTCAGATCTTACTGCTATTGCAGTTAAACTCACACAGTCTGCTGTGTTGTGAGCAGTAGGACACCCATATCTGCTGGGGAAATCTCTTCACATGCTGCTGTTTATTTACACTAGCCAGATCTGTGTTCAGAGCAATTAGATCACCAGGTGTGGTGCTGTGCTCGTTTGTTTGGCATTTAGAATTTATGGTGCCATTCAAACTCTTGACCATTTAGATCTCTGAGGTCCATAAGGACAGTAGATGACTGATGATTACATTTCACACAACTTTCCTTACATGTCCAGTAACATATATTCCCTGATCAGATCCCATGTGAGCTGATGTTCCCAGAGAGGAATTTAACACTTGCACCACTTTGTTTGTGGTTTTGTTGCAAGAGAACATTAAAACTTGTATCTCCCCTTGTTACTGGGTTAAAGATCTATTAGATCAAAATGATATTATCCTGTGGCTTTGGATGGACTTTCAAGACATGTCAATCAAGTTGATCATTTTAGTTGGTACATACTGGACATTGTAATTTTCCTCATTAAAGATTCTTGCACAAAAAAAAGGTTAAGAAGTTCTTTCTCACTATTTTTTTCTTTTCAGTTTTCTTTCTTAACAATCCTTTCTCTAACCATCCATTGTCTCCTTCTTCACCCCATTTCAACACTAGTAGTGTTCCTGCCATCTTACTCCCTACATGCACATTCCCTCTTCCTACATTCTGATTCTTTTCATTCTTCTTCAACATCCTTTCTTCTTCTAAACCAATGCTGAATCATCAAGAGATTAAAGCCATTCCTGGACATTAGTATAACATATATTATATCTGGTCATAATATAATTTATATTCTAGAAAATTGTATAAATCAAAACTAATTTTATTTGCTGGTGTCTGGGGTCTCTTCTGAGTAAATGTCCATACTGACTTGTTATCTTCTCCCTGATCTTTTAGAAGGCATTTGGCCCTGCAGCTCCAGTTGTGCTGCCATGAGCATTGTGTGCACAGCAACAAACTAAGCTGGAAAGCTATAGCTGATACGGTAAACATTCAATGCACTGCAAGCACTGAGAGAACCATGGGTCAAATCATTGCTCACTTTAAAAATTTCTGTGCATACAATATAGAATTGGACACAATTATTATCTTGTTTTAGGCCGAGATTTTATCAATTGCATTCTATTAAGAATCCATTTGAATATGAAAAAATGGTTGGACAAAGGGGTCTGATTGAGGGTGCCATTGTTTTTGGCTTGTTACTTTTGTCAGTGTCTTTTGAGACCTCTGAAAACATACAAGAGCACAGCGATTGCAAAGTATGATTTAATATCAAATTAAAAGCTATGTTTTATAAGACTGTGCCTTAAATGGTGTTGTTTAAACCATATTTTGGGACATCAGTCATGCATTTTTTAGCATTCTTGTAAGATTTTCAAAAAATAACGATTAATTTGATGTAATTCATTCTTTGTCTAACTTCCCTCATGGGACAAGAACCAGCTGTGCATGGGTGAAACGATCAGGCCTGGCTACAAGCCTTTTAGTGACACACTAATCATTATATGTATTAGTTTTAACAGTTTGCATATTCTTTTGAATTTCAGTCACTAGGACTTCTGTATGGCAGCTGTTCTCTAGGACTGAGAGGTCATTTTCCCAGATCATTTCTTTTGAAATATTCAAATTTCATTGCACTGTTTAGTCCAACTTTTCATTTTGCACACAAATGATTCAAGTGAGATATTTTTACTTGTTACATTTTAGATCATCAAATCACAAGACCTTTTCACAAGTCAGCATGATCATTTTCTTACTTCAATGTTGCAATCTTGTTGCAGCACACAAATTAATCAAATTACATATTTACCCTCAGATTTTTAAGTTTTTAGTTTACATCCCTCTGTTGAGTACCAGGATAAAATTTGAATGAAATTATTCCAATTTTGGTTTCATCTCTTGTTGCGTGGGCAAACAAGGGTTATTTAAAGTTAAAGCAAGGGATATCATTTCTCATCTACGCTGCTGCTATCATGTCCCTAGCATGTGGTTTCATTAATTCTCAAGCCCCACCGGATTTTGCGTTCTCCGGTCTAACTGGGTATGCCGACCCATTCTACAAATGTGTCTATATGAGGTGCGTCTGCATGTTCCCTCAACACTTCTAAAAGGCAAAAAGAATTGACTTACCACAACAGCTGGAGAAAGAGAAGGAGATCAAACCTCTTACTAGTTGCAAGTTCCAATATTTTGCTGAAAAGACACTCGCAATCTGGAGATCACGGAGGGTGTCACCACTTTGTAAGGTCCACCCATTGGCCCAAGGACGGAATCCAATGGCTGGGCGAAGGGATAATGCGTGTATGTCTTTTCAGCGCTCCAGTTGAGTTCACTTAATTTATTAGAATTTAGTTTCAATATTGCTTTAGCTCTACGCTTAATCTGACTCCAATTTTTACTGATGATCAAGTTTAGATTGTGTTTCTTATTAGAAAACTATTGATTATAATTTAATTTAGATCTTTGATATGTCTGTGTTTCTTACACTTTCAATTATTCGTTCATTATGGACCCGATGCCGCACAGAGATCACGGTGGCCAGATCGTGTTTCTCACGGACACAAACCTTGTCAGTTCTGTATTTAGTCAGAGGGTGCAGGGTTAACTAATACTTCTTAAGTCGGTTGCCTACTGCTCACACGTACAAAGAATGTAGTTTATTTTAGCAACTTCCATACAACTTGCTAAATCAGTGATAGACAGAAATCAAAAGGTCTTCAGAGGACGTGCCTACTGCTCCATTCACATCTGTGCCTTTAGTTTGACCTATCCTGCAAGATTTGCGGTAGCACCAGCCTCCTATAATTTACTAAAATAATGACGTCAGAATACTCCAGAGTAAATCAAGATGTAACATTTATTTGTCAGGAAAAAATGTATCATGCCAATTCAGAAATAGTAAATACATGACATCAATCACTCAAAGATGATTCTAAAAGTAAGCAATGCATTCCTGACAGAGACACACAGTAGTGTGTGAGTGCTTTCCACCGGGAAAACACTGACACAGCACTGTATGGGGGTTTTCCTGGTTACAGGTTCCCGAAGACTGCTCTGTTACCTAGCCTTAAATACCCAGACCAGAACAAAAGGGTTGTACCAATATCTTTCAGAGTTTGTTTTGGGTCCATTCCTATACCCCAGGGGGTAACACCTGGTCTCGGGGGAGAGGGGAGATATCTTGAAAAGAAATCACCCTTGGAGGAGAACTGGATTCTCCTAAGTTCTCAATCTTTCTCCTATTTCCAATAACTGTAATGAAATTAAGACCATTTTACCAATCGCACTGAGACACTTAAAATGATACCAAACATGAAAAGGGAAAACCTTAGATTCACAAGCAAAAGAACAATAAACACCTATCACCCAAATCTTTATTGGGGCATCTCCCACAACAGAAGAACAGGCGTTGTTTTCTTGTTCTGCCTGTTCTGCTGCTGCAGGAATGAAACAATTTTACCACTCGCGCGGAAGTATTTATTTTGCCCTTGCATAACACAGCTGGGGGCAGGAGGTTTGTGAGATTTGAATGCCTGAATGAGCCCTGGAGGAGAGAAGATATTGTGCAGAGTCAAGAACCACAACATGGGGGGAAGATATCGGGTTGGGCCAGTTGTGTGGTGCCCTCAGTCCCTTTGATCTCTTTTACAGATTAGTAAGTTTTTATTGTTTTACTGCAGTTTCGAATTCCTAAATTCAGTCTTAGGAAAGTCCTTCCTTACAATACTACCAATCAAAAGTCTGTAAGATTTGTTTTTAAAGAAATGTATGTTTTTTTTTATTGTGCAAGGATGCATTAAATGAATAAAAAATAAGGGTAAAACATCTGTAATGTTACAATAAGAATAAAAATAAATAAAAAATAAAAAAAAATGTAACTTTCTGTTAAACAAATCTTGAAAAAAGAAAACGGGTTTCCACAAAATAATCAGCAACTGTTTTCAACATGGTAATACTATAGGAATGTTTATAGGGCACCATATCAGCATATTAGGATCATTTCTGAAGCATCATGTGACATTGACGTTTGGAGAAATAAATGACGGTAGCCACTGACTTTCATAATAGGAAAAAAAAAATACTATGGAAGTCAATGGCTACCGTCAACTGTCTGGTGAACAGCATTCTTCAAAATAGTTTCTTTACAGAAGAAAGAAATTCATACAAGTTAGGGACAACTTGAGGGTGAATGAATAATGATAGAATTTTCATTTTGATCGAACTATCCCTTTAAGCTAAATAAAAAATGCAAAACAATAATATAAAAAAAAATATTCTTGCACGAAACAGAAAAGAAGATAATTAGCAAATTGTCCTGTTTTTTTTTTTTTTTTTTTTTTTCCATTCAACAAAAAGTGGACAGCTGTGGAAAATTGCCCATAAGCAAAGATATCATGATGATTAGATTTGGAGGGGGAATGGTGCACATGAAATTAATGAAAATCACTCCATCTCCTTAGCTCTGTAGTTGTACTGCTCTCAATGAGCATCAAGCCCCATCAATTCTGCATTACTTCGCATTCATGGCTAATCAAATCTACCGATGACATGATAGTGGGTGGTTCCCTCATGAGAAGGGTATATTACTGTATATCCATATGGGTGTTGAATAAATGTTTGATTGATGGAGTCAAAAGAATAGTTGCGTGTTAGTCAGACATCATTTCTCATCGTCATTTCTGGCACCATCGTTTTCATAAATGTCTTCTCTTCTCCACTGAAGCAGACATTTACTCATTAGGTCAGGGTAATAGACAATTTTATGCCATTTTTATGGGCGATAATGGGAATAACAATGGCCTTGCAGATGCATTTTTGATGATGGCTGTTAGAATAAGAAAGAGTGGTACCGGGCTGGAGAGGATTTTCAATTGATTGGATTTCTCATGGGCTGAATGCAGAAGAAGGAATGAGTCACCCTTGCCCTTTGTAATTACAGTAAAATGATACATGTGCGGTGGAGGAAGCTTGCCTTTGTGACGTTTACTGTATTCAGCAAGATGGGTTTTGAACTGAGTGCATGTAGAAGGTCCACCTATAAAATGTTGTCACGGGACCTGAAACAGCCCTGATTAAGGGGGCTTTCACACTGGCAGTTTGGTTCGGAACGGGACAAGGTTAGCATGAATTAATAAAAAAACACATTGACCCGTGTTCTGTTTTCTATCATGCGCCGTGCACGTTTGCGATGACGTAATACACACGCAAACGCACCAGGGTTCGATAGAATCAAGTTGAGTGTGAAACCAGACCAACGCTGCGGAGGCGCCAGTATCAAACACGCTCGGTCTCGGACAAACAAGCCCAGTGTAAAAGCCCTCTAAGAAAGTACTGTTTATTAGAATC
>NW_024121877.1:3179839-3198257 GCF_016745375.1 Pimephales promelas | reverse complement strand
ATAAAATAATACAGCAAATAAGCACAGATAGGTTTGTAAGATCACCATTATTTTAACAGCTATAAATTTCAAGGAGACTTAAAAAACATACGGCATGTTAGACAATTAAAATGTGTTGCATATGACAAGATGTCCGAAACACCCCACTGGGAAAGTCCTTTTCACTCACTAATTGCACAGTATTGTGTTGGATGTCGTTTGCTTCATGCTTCAAATGTAAATGAGCAGCAGTATTCACAAATCAAAGGTGATGTGTAAGCTTGTTCATTCAGTGCAGTGATGTGATCCATTCCTGTGTTTGTGAAGTTATTGATCCGCCGTCTCTGAGCAATTACTGACTGTTGCTGAGCGCTGACTGACCAGATGCTGTTTTTGCCATCTCTCCCTTTGGCATTTCCCATGAAATTATGTTCTTCTGGTAGTACTGCCAAGCACTTAAGCAATTTAAAGGGGTATTGACATGGATTTTTTTAAAGGGTTAGTTCACCCAAAAATGAAAATTCTGTCAGTATTTACTTACCCTCATGTTGTTCCAACCCCTTAAGACCTTCGTTCATCTTCGGAAAACACAAATTAAGATATTTTTGATGAAATCTGAGAGCTGGATCACTCCTGCACTAGTCCATAGGCTTCTTGAGGAATTGAAACTTGTTGGCCTCGACAAGTTATTAAAGACATCGTTAAAATAGTCCAAGTGACGACATTGGCTCAATCTTAAGTTTATCAAACGATGAGAACACTTTTTGTGCGCAAAAAAACAACAACAAAAATAACGACTTTATTTCAACTATTCATTTACTTAAACATACGTTTCAAACACTCTCACTCACCCCTACCCAATAGCTTTTATGTCTTGCGTTAGAGTCAGTCCTATTACAAATGTATTTGCCCGTGTGACGCCCCAGATCCCACAATATCCAGACAAGCTGTTTTTGGAGCTTGATTAAATAAATGCTTTGTTTATAATGAGGAGGAAGTTTTAAGCTATGAAGCTTGCAGGATGTTTTACTGGTACAAAGACGTCTCATACTGTACGTCAAAAGCTCAAGGAAATTTGATTTCTCATGTCATGACACCTTTAATCAAATTAGTTATATGATATAATGACATTCCATTTCTTACTATGGGATTTAGCATGGCTTACAAGACATAACTACATTTCTTTTTTCATGCAAAATATACAAAATAACAAGTTGTATTGACAGCCCTACTCTCAATGCACCTGGCAAAAAGCTAATTGTTCTATTTGAAGGACAAACGTACCCAAAGGGGGCAAAAAATATGTATAATTACTCAAATGAGTATTCTCTCCTGTATGCGCATATCTGATGATCATCTGTTGTTTACTTTGTAAAGAAATGTTGATATTGCATGTATTGTGCTAAATCAAATCTTCTTTCCCCTGCTGATGTCATGGGAAAAAGAAACTAGATTGCCCATCATGTCTTACAGCAAACTGGGACAGTGGCTGTTATGTATTATGCAATGCATCATTATGTGCAGAGTTTTAAGTGGGAGCTAGAATGTGTCAGGAGATTAAGGTCCAGAGAGTTTATTGATCTTGCATATACGTGGTTCGAGCAGTCCATTCAAACGACAGGTATATCGATTCTACAATCAATAGTGTACAGAAACAGAATAAACAGCTGTTTGGTGTCAAATTGTCTAATTTAAGAACAGCATAGTACATTGTAAATGCATGTAAAATTATTTCATCTTAATTGGAGACTCACAAGTCCCTGGGTTATTATTTTATCTTAATTGGAGACTCACAATCCCTCGGATAATATTGTGAACTTTGTAGATGTACGTGCCATGATATTTCATTGGGTCTATTGCCTAATGAGCAAGCAAAATGTTCACGCCAAAGCTGCAGTTGAAAATGAGTACAAACCAGTGTGCACTACTGGGAGAGACAGATAGTGACAGACACTATTGTGGTGCATGACTCTCTGAGGTGACATATTGATTGTTGTGATGCACAGAGAAGAGGACGTTACTTAATGCAGCAGGGAGAGGAGGATTCTTTTCGGGAAGATGGAGAGCATGTTGTAAATCTCTGTTCTTGTAGCTGAGAGAGATTACTGACCTCACTATTGAGAAAGAGTGAGTGCTCCGATAAATGCAAGGCATAAATGATTATGAAAACTAGTGTCCGAAATGAACTTTATAGATTTGATTGTAAGTGGCATATACAGTTTTTATTACTTATTTGAATCTATGACTAATAGCCGACTATTCCTCTTTTCATTTCCGGGGTTCCTTAGAAGCAGAAGTCAAAGTTGGGTAAAGTTTTATAGAGGTGAATGGAAACTATAATGAATTTTTGTGTTCTCATTTGCTATAATAACAAGAGATAAAATCAGAAAATCTTCGCAGCGGCGAACACACACTCGGCAGAGTAAAAAAGGGTATAAACGCGGAAAGCGTAGCAGGTACGGCGACTGAAGGCGGCGAGATGAAGGCAGCTTCTTCACTCCAGATCCAGCACCTATAGAGCTGTATTTATAGGCACAGGCCACGCCCGCTTTAGCCCGGTTTACACGCCCGCTGTAAACCATTATCTGTAAACCATCCTCCATTGTTTCAACAACAGCCGGTAATATATCCTAGAAGTATTATGTTGTGGGTTGGGATGTATAATGACATACATAGTAGTTTTCACTTATTTCCGACATCAGAGCCACTGAAAACACAGTGGATGTATTGTAGTTTGGAAGTTTAAGTGGTGCCTTTCCTTTGTAAATAATTTTCTGACTGACTGTTTGTGAATGAGGGTCAATTCAAAGCAGGTCTTGCGTCAAAGTTAATCCTCAAGTGTGGATCGTCGTCTACTGTTACTGTGTGTATGTTGCACATCCATAATTTCAAAGGGGATTCGATTACAACTCTATAAGTAAATAAAAATCAAATAACCATACCGAGATGTACTGGTCCATTCACATTTGTGTTTATTCTGCGGTCTCTTCGTCATCTGGGTCTGATCAGAGACTATTTATATATTCCGATTCAAACATGTACGGCTGAATGATATTCAAAACAGCGTGTCTCTCACTCTCTCAGCCCTTCTGCTTGCCGACTGCCATAGGTATGCAAGTGACACCCTCATCCAAAGGCAGGGCGTATACTATTTTCGTATACACCAAAATAGCTCAATTTTAAACAGGCCCCAAAAATGACATTTTCAAATGGTTTATAATAAGTTAACTTTGGGGTATTTTGAGCTGAAACTTCACAAATACATTCTGGGGACACCCGAGACCAATATTACATCTTGTAAAAAGGGGCACAATAGGTGCCTTTCAAAATTAAGGATAATTTTTGGCTTTAATATCTTGTGGAAAAGAAGTTTTCCCCTAGAGTAAGACATTAAGCAGCACGAGAAAACCTCTCGTAAGAGAACAATACTGGACAAGGAACTAAGGAAAACCCAGGACTTAAATAAACAGGGAGTAGTCAAAGAAACACAAACACAAAGGTGTGGAACATTAACTAATAAGACTGGCGACACTGGCAAATATTTTAGTCAGTTACAGATAGACTGTCAGTACACTAGTCAGTTACAGATACAATTGAAAGAATCATTTAGGTCATTTGGTAGCATTTTTCCTGGAGCCCTGTTTAATTTTTGACCCTGCTGTGTGGATATTATATATCAGCTTAAGTGACACCGTACATTGACTGTGAATGTGGTACTTGCTCATGGGCAAACCCTGGACATCTCCACCTGGATGACAGCACACAGGAGTCACAGCTGCATGCTGTATGACAGCTGTGGAGGAATGTACTGTCAAACACACTCTGCTTTTTTGACACTAATGTCATAGTCATGTGCCACGAACTTGCTGTCAAAAAGATACAATGACCATATGACTTTTTGTCATAATTCCGTTTGAGATTGTTTTTATTTCTTATTAAAATAAATTAATAATACTATCAGAGGACAAAATATGTTTGTCCTGCTTTATAGCAGTGTTCAAAGTTCAGAGGAGGAATTTGAAATGATATAGGAGAGAAGTGCAACACAGGGAGAGAAAAATAGAGTGATGGACAGATATGATGTCTGCCTCCAGGCTCTGTAGTAATTGCTGAACCTGACCGGGTGTGTTACGGCATCTATCCCTGTTGGGCTGATGTTGGAACTAAGCCAACTTTATTCCTCCAAGCACAAGAGCATTACATTAACTTACAAATACTGGCAAAATAACTGAATCGTATCAGAAACACTTTTGAGTTAATTCACTGAACACTTGCGACAATTGATTGTGGTATTTCAGTGCTAAAACATGAACTTTATTTACTAATAACTACCTAGACTTAATAGGCAGCAGTGTTGTCAGTGAAGGAATTTTCCATGCATGCTGATATGTAAATCAATATTTGTCAAAACAATGAAAGATTGCAACGCTGTAATTAAGCTAAAGTACACAAATATTGTCGCCACAATAATTTAAAGCATCTTGATAATTAACGACTCATTATAATCTCTCATTAACCCAACACTTGCACGGAATATTGGCAGATTTATAAATGATCCTGTCGTTCAGTCTATCTCTTTCTCTTTTCGTTACCTGATTTGCATAATGCCTTTACTGAGCCGAGTATATTTTCTTCACTTATAAATTAAATAAAGCGTAAATAATTATTTTTTATTACATAGGGAACTGAAAGTGACATGCCTGTGTGATGACCTGGCTGTGACTGTGCATTAAATAAGCTCAGTAAATTGCTCAAGACTGTTATATAATACTGAGAAATCATGAGATCTTGGTTTGCTTTGTCCTCTGGGGAAACATTCTTATCTGATTCTGCTATATATATATATATATATATATATATATATATATATATATATGTGAGATGATTGTTAACCTCTACCTTCCTGGTAGACCTTCCATTTCCCATGTACTGATCATTACTGCAGAGGTGTACGGAACAACTCCTTTCTCCTCCTGAATAAATCATGCTCAGGGAGATCTCTGGGTGATGACTCATCAATCTGAAAGAATGCTAATATAAAACTCATTAGTAATGAGTCACATTATTCAGATATCTTTACCCATCACTACATCAGCAGTATTACGTCTGTACATATAGGGAGAGGAGTGCAGCACGTTTCAGTCAGTCAGCCAGGGCTTTTCTGACGGGCTCACATAACGTCAAACAGTTTCCCAGTGATGATTTATGAATAGAAGTGGAAGAGAGAGAAAGGACAGAAAATATCTCCCATCACATGCGTCTTTTCTTGAAAGGGAGCATGATTTAATATCACTTTGAAGAATGTTTTTGAACATTTTCATTAAGTGGGAGAGTTTGATCTGAGAGTTCTCAATTCATTCTCGCATCAGTTTTTCTGCTTTTAATTTCCATCAATGTCTGGTGGGGTTTTACATATAAATATAGTTATACTGTGGTTTGATTGGTATGTACAGGATGGTGGTTATGGTGGTTAGTTCTCACATTGAGGCAGTATTAACTGTCTGTTTGTTTTTGCTGATGGCACATAGAGTTGGTCAAAGGAGCTCACTCAACTCCATAATGACTGAAGGCTTCTCTCATAGTTCTACCAGAAAGACTCAGGAGGCAAAATGACGTAACAAAGCATAAATGTATTAATGGCCCAGCAAGCAAGTATTGTGATATGAAGTTCTTTGGTGTAGGCCTCATCCGTAACTCGCAATCCGAGGGTAACGGATTCTGCATTTCCAGCCTGAAGACGTAGGCAGGGGCGCAGCCGACCCCCTTGGAGGTATGGGAAGGCAGGGATGGAAGTGAATGTAGGGGTCAGATTCTACAATTTCATACATGTGTAAGTACGTAGTATTTTATACTACGAGTATTAGAACATGACTGGTTTGATGAGAAAGTAATTAGTGACGTAACAATTGAGTTTTCCTGGCACAACTTGTGCTAAAGCTTTAATTTCTTCCTCTCATTTGGCCTTACTTTTAAAGTGTGTATGGTGCACAGCTATAAATACATTTAATGTTTAATGTTTAAAAGACTCTGTTCTTTTAAGACCCCAAAACAGCCCGTAGATAGATGGTGTATATAGACAGATAGGTTGGTAGGCACGTAGGTAGATATTAGCAAGACAGACACATATGTAGGTACTGTAAGTACACACAACACTGCAGAACGATAGAAAGACAGCCAATTAGGTTTGTAGAAAGACAGAAATGAAGGTAGATGCTCTCTCTCTCTCTCTCTCTCTCTCTCTCTCTCTCTCTCTCTCTATATATATATATATATATATATATATATATTCCCCCACAACAATATATGTGTTTTTCTAAGATATTGTGGGCGAATTTAGCAGGTATGTGTGTGCTTTGCTTTAGGGTGTGATGTGTCAGCAAACAGCGACCACACATTCACTTGAGCTAAAAAATATGAACATGGCCTTTAGCTCTGTATATTTGAAAATAAAGAATGGAGGTTTTTCCCTGACAAGGCTACTAAATGTAGACCACTGTAGCTGCATGAATATATGGCATGTCAACCATCATCTCTGCTATAAGTTTCAGACAGAGCTCCTCTCATAGACAGTAGCACTGAGGGATGAAAGTCAGAGGTGCTGGAGGGTTGCTCTCAAATTGTAGATATAATTGGTCCCCTTTGGTCAGAATTACATGCTTATTACCACCTAAAGTGCAGCACATGGCTCTATTATCATTATGCCCTTGAGAAAAGTGCTTAACCCCAGGTTGCCCCAGGGGGACTGTCCCTGCATTTGTTGTGCTTTAGATCCATTATTCCGGAATAGTTATTCCAGAACAAAGCTGTTGAGGGACGACATGTTGAATTTGGCCTTTAATCCAAGTCTGTTAAGGTTAAGCTAGCATTCTCAAATGTTACGGTTAAGCTAACATCATCAAATTAGTGTTAATCATTTTTCCTGATAGAGAGCGAAAATGTTTTCTCCTTAGCTCAACTACTGTTTGTTTGAGATGTTGCATTAATATTTAGAATGATGGTTAAACTGGCAGAAGCACCATAAACAAACTCACAATTGGGAAAATAAGCCAGAAATGCTGCGGATTCCTGCGGAAGAAACTAGAAGGGTTAAACCAGTTATTTTAATGATAATAAAGTTTATTCTCCATGAAGAAGTTCTTGCGTACATCTAAATTTGATGTCAGTATGGTGACATACACCTGGCTTCAGCGTCACTGAACGTGGCTCAACAATAGAACCGGAAGAGAATACAATGCAGAATAAAGTCGTAGTTTTTGCTATTTTTGGACCAAAATGTATGTCCGATGCTTCAAAACATTCTAACTAATCCACTGATGTCACATGGACAACTTTGATGATGTCTTTATTTCCTTTCTGGACAAGGACAGTATACCGTGTATACATTTTCAATGGAGGGACAGAAAGCTCTCGGACTAAATCTAATATATCTTAAACTGTGTTGCGAAGATGAACGGGGGTCTTACAGACATGAGGGTGAATCATTAATAACATAATTTTCATTTTTGGGTGAATTAACCCTTTAAAGGCTTATGGGATGGCCTCATTACCAACAGTACATTAAAGTCTCTCAATACATCACAAACACTGCACAAATAATGTTTTTCTGTGTGTGAAAGTTTTGGCCAGAGGAGGAATTGAATAGCAAGCTCCACTACACAGTACATTTGAGTTCCTCCGCGTACATATCGGAGCTCACAGGCCAACTTCTCGTGCGTAACAAAATGAAGACACTGTGGAGCTCTGGGACCCTGCACAATCAACTGTACTTACATGTATTATGTCATCGCCTTCCTAATCTTGTTAATATGGTTTTGCATTGCTGCGCTTATTTTTTTGGGATGTGTTCAACAAAATTACTCGCGCTGGGCTTGTGTGGACTCTGCGGAGTTGCATCTCATGACTTTTTGCCACCGGGCAGCACAGCTGACTGGAGCAACGCATGAGTCAGCCCTGTAAATATTTAATAAGAGCTTGGATATTGAGCAGTGGAGATATTACAAGGGATTCGTTTTGTAGTGCTGTCATCACTCTTAATATCACTGTCACATCCTAGAGATCGCCACCTCCTCAATGCAGCAATGAATCATTCATTTGATGCTCTGAGTGAATGCGCTCTGAGGGATTGTTCTGAGACTGAGCTTTTTGCAAAGTCGATTGTATGAAAGATCTGGATTTGAATGAATCAAAACTATTAACACCTGCCTGAACAGACAGTTACTGTGACCCAGATACCTTTGGGAATCGCCTTGCCTAGTGTAGTAGATCCTTTACTGTGCTCGTTGTTCAAAAGGACAGCCATTGTAAAAACACTTTTTTTTATTTCTGGCCATCTAAACATCCTTAAAGCTGCGGTCGGCAAGTCTGGCTGACTGAGTGGACTTCGGCAAAATTTTGAATGTTTACAACTCTCATGCCCCTCCCCCACTATCAACGAATACCCTCTCACAGAGTTCGTGCTCGAGTGCGTGTGCACCAGGTTATCTGTGAACGTGACTGTCTCATCTGCATCCATCAACACCATGGATTATTTGGAGGTGGCTAATCTACCAACATATTGCAATTGCTAACGTCATTTATACTCTAAATGAGCTTACTTGGTTTGTTAGTGTTCCACCATCACTCTTCCTTACTGTGTGAACTTCAGGCATGTGATTGTAACGTGCGCGAGGGGATCTGTGATTGACAGCCAGACCCCCCCCCCCCCCCCCCCCATTGCGCTGATTGCACCCGATGATCCGGGAGCGGTGGATTTTTTTTTTCTAAAACCACTTTATTTATGTTGTTCTGTCGGATTATAGTGTCGATTTCACTGAATATGATAAAAAAAAAAATGTTGCCGATGGCAGCTTTAAAATAAGGTAATCTAACGATATTGAATGAAGGATCATGGTTATGCTCATTAAGAAAAAAAATACTTAATTTCAAAGTACTTTAAATGTGATTTCTTTTTACTTTTATATCGTCTGATAAAATATCATGATATCGCGATTTCTACGATTATTGCAAATTCACCTTTTATGCAACAAAGAAACATCACAATTTTATTGCACCATTTGTTCATGTTTATGCAGTTCAAATACACATGGCTAATTCTAACTGAAAATAAGTAGCGGTACTTCTATTTAAAGGTGCACTGTGTAATTTTTAGCACCATCTAGTGGAGAGGTTGCAAATTGCTACCAACAGGAGTTACGGTGGCCGACAGGAAAATATGTCATCGTCTGAGACAGCAGAGAGTAGCCAGTTCAGCAATGTGGTTTCTTTACAAAGATGAAGTAAGAAATTGTGTTTACTTAATTATTCAGTAAAATTATGTTATTGCGAATGTTATTACTTGTTCATCATTGTGTCAGTGTTTTATTCGCTTGCTTCTTTGCCCGAAAAACAACATAGTGACGAAACGCATTCGTCCGTTTACGGCTACTGTAGAAACACTTAAGCGCATTTCAGTGTAAGGGGACCAGCATTGTATGTATATAGAAATGGCTCATTATTAGGTACTGTAATAAAACATAATGATGATTCTAATAAACAGTACTTTCTTAGAGGGCTTTTACACTGGGCTTGTTTGTCCGAGACCGAGCGTGTTTGATACTGGCGCCTCCGCAGCGTTGGTCTGGTTTCACACTCAACTTGATTCTATCGAACCCTGGTGCGTTTGCGTGTGTATTACGTCATCGCAAACGTGCACGGCGCATGATAGAAAACAGAACACGGGTCAATGTTGTTTTTTATTAATTCATGCTAACCTTGTCCCGTTCCGAACCAAACTGCCAGTGTGAAAGCCCCCTTAATCAGGGCTGTTTCAGGTCCCGTGACAACATTTTTATAGGTGGACCTTCTACATGCACTCAGTTCAAAACCCATCTTGCTGAATACAGTAAACGTCACAAGGCAAGCTTCCTCCACCGCACATGTATCATTTTACTGTAATTACAAAGGGCAAGGGTGACTCATTCCTTCTTCTGCATTCAGCCCATGAGAAATCCAATCCAATTGAAAATCCTCTCCAGCCCGGTACCACTCTTTCTTATTCTAACAGCCATCATCAAAAATGCATCTGCAAGGCCATTGTTATTCCCATTATCGCCCCATAAAATGGCATAAAATTGTCTATTACCCTGACCTAATGAGTAAATGTCTGCTTCAGTGGAGAAGAGAAGACATTTATGAAAACGATGGTGCCAGAAATGACGATGAGAAATGATGTCTGACTAACACGCAACTATTCTTTTGACTCCATCAATCAACATTTATTCAACACCCATATGGATATACAGTAATATACCCTTCTCATGAGGGAACCACCCACTATCATGTCATCGGTAGATTTGATTAGGCCATGAATGCGAAGTAATGCAGAATTGATGGGGCTTGATGCTCATTGAGAGCAAGTACAACTACAGAGCTAAGGAGATGGAGTGATTTCATAATTTCATGTGCACCATTCCCCCTCCAAATCTAATCATCATGATATCTTTGCTTATGGGCAATTTTCCACAGCTGTCCACTTTTGTTGAATGGGAAAAAAAAAAAAAAAAAAAACAGGACAATTTGCTAATTATCTTCTTTTCTGTTTCGTGCAAGAATATTTTTTTTTTATATTATTGTTTTGCATTTTTTATTTAGCTTAAAGGGATAGTTCGATCAAAATGAAAATTCTATCATTATTCATTCACCCTCAAGTTGTCCCTAACTTGTATGAATTTCTTTCTTCTGTAAAGAAACTATTTTGAAGAATGCTGTTCACCAGACAGTTGACGGTAGCCATTGACTTCCATAGTATTTTTTTTTCCTATTATGAAAGTCAGTGGCTACCGTCATTTATTTCTCCAAACGTCAATGTCACATGATGCTTCAGAAATGATCCTAATATGCTGATATGGTGCCCTATAAACATTCCTATAGTATTACCATGTTGAAAACAGTTGCTGATTATTTTTGTGGAAACCCGTTTTCTTTTTTCAAGATTTGTTTAACAGAAAGTTACATTTTTTTTATTTTTTTATTTATTTTTATTCTATTGTAACATTACAGATGTTTTACCCTTATTTTTTATTCATTTAATGCATCCTTGCACAATAAAAAAAAACATACATTTCTTTAAAAACAAAAATCTTACAGACTTTTGATTGGTAGTATTGTAAGGAAGGACTTTCCTAAGACTGAATTTAGGAATTCGAAACTGCAGTAAAACAATAAAAACTTACTAATCTGTAAAAGAGATCAAAGGGACTGAGGGCACCACACAACTGGCCCAACCCGATATCTTCCCCCCCATGTTGTGGTTCTTGACTCTGCACAATATCTTCTCTCCTCCAGGGCTCATTCAGGCATTCAAATCTCACAAACCTCCTGCCCCCAGCTGTGTTATGCAAGGGCAAAATAAATACTTCCGCCGCGAGTGGTAAAATTGTTTCATTCCTGCAGCAGCAGAACAGGCAGAACAAGAAAACAACGCCTGTTCTTCTGTTGTGGGAGATGCCCCAATAAAGATTTGGGTGATAGGTGTTTATTGTTCTTTTGCTTGTGAATCTAAGGTTTTCCCTTTTCATGTTTGGTATCATTTTAAGTGTCTCAGTGCGATTGGTAAAATGGTCTTAATTTCATTACAGTTATTGGAAATAGGAGAAAGATTGAGAACTTAGGAGAATCCAGTTCTCCTCCAAGGGTGATTTCTTTTCAAGATATCTCCCCTCTCCCCCGAGACCAGGTGTTACCCCCTGGGGTATAGGAATGGACCCAAAACAAACTCTGAAAGATATTGGTACAACCCTTTTGTTCTGGTCTGGGTATTTAAGGCTAGGTAACAGAGCAGTCTTCGGGAACCTGTAACCAGGAAAACCCCCATACAGTGCTGTGTCAGTGTTTTCCCGGTGGAAAGCACTCACACACTACTGTGTGTCTCTGTCAGGAATGCATTGCTTACTTTTAGAATCATCTTTGAGTGATTGATGTCATGTATTTACTATTTCTGAATTGGCATGATACATTTTTTCCTGACAAATAAATGTTACATCTTGATTTACTCTGGAGTATTCTGACGTCATTATTTTAGTAAATTATAGGAGGCTGGTGCTACCGCAAATCTTGCAGGATAGGTCAAACTAAAGGCACAGATGTGAATGGAGCAGTAGGCACGTCCTCTGAAGACCTTTTGATTTCTGTCTATCACTGATTTAGCAAGTTGTATGGAAGTTGCTAAAATAAACTACATTCTTTGTACGTGTGAGCAGTAGGCAACCGACTTAAGAAGTATTAGTTAACCCTGCACCCTCTGACTAAATACAGAACTGACAAGGTTTGTGTCCGTGAGAAACACGATCTGGCCACCGTGATCTCTGTGCGGCATCGGGTCCATAATGAACGAATAATTGAAAGTGTAAGAAACACAGACATATCAAAGATCTAAATTAAATTATAATCAATAGTTTTCTAATAAGAAACACAATCTAAACTTGATCATCAGTAAAAATTGGAGTCAGATTAAGCGTAGAGCTAAAGCAATATTGAAACTAAATTCTAATAAATTAAGTGAACTCAACTGGAGCGCTGAAAAGACATACACGCATTATCCCTTCGCCCAGCCATTGGATTCCGTCCTTGGGCCAATGGGTGGACCTTACAAAGTGGTGACCCCGACGTGATCTCCAGATTGCGAGTGTCTTTTCAGCAAAATATTGGAACTTGCAACTAGTAAGAGGTTTGATCTCCTTCTCTTTCTCCAGCTGTTGTGGTAAGTCAATTCTTTTTGCCTTTTAGAAGTGTTGAGGGAACATGCAGACGCACCTCATATAGACACATTTGTAGAATGGGTCGGCATACCCAGTTAGACCGGAGAACGCAAAATCCGGTGGGGCTTGAGAATTAATGAAACCACATGCTAGGGACATGATAGCAGCAGCGTAGATGAGAAATGATATCCCTTGCTTTAACTTTAAATAACCCTTGTTTGCCCACGCAACAAGAGATGAAACCAAAATTGGAATAATTTCATTCAAATTTTATCCTGGTACTCAACAGAGGGATGTAAACTAAAAACTTAAAAATCTGAGGGTAAATATGTAATTTGATTAATTTGTGTGCTGCAACAAGATTGCAACATTGAAGTAAGAAAATGATCATGCTGACTTGTGAAAAGGTCTTGTGATTTGATGATCTAAAATGTAACAAGTAAAAATATCTCACTTGAATCATTTGTGTGCAAAATGAAAAGTTGGACTAAACAGTGCAATGAAATTTGAATATTTCAAAAGAAATGATCTGGGAAAATGACCTCTCAGTCCTAGAGAACAGCTGCCATACAGAAGTCCTAGTGACTGAAATTCAAAAGAATATGCAAACTGTTAAAACTAATACATATAATGATTAGTGTGTCACTAAAAGGCTTGTAGCCAGGCCTGATCGTTTCACCCATGCACAGCTGGTTCTTGTCCCATGAGGGAAGTTAGACAAAGAATGAATTACATCAAATTAATCGTTATTTTTTGAAAATCTTACAAGAATGCTAAAAAATGCATGACTGATGTCCCAAAATATGGTTTAAACAACACCATTTAAGGCACAGTCTTATAAAACATAGCTTTTAATTTGATATTAAATCATACTTTGCAATCGCTGTGCTCTTGTATGTTTTCAGAGGTCTCAAAAGACACTGACAAAAGTAACAAGCCAAAAACAATGGCACCCTCAATCAGACCCCTTTGTCCAACCATTTTTTCATATTCAAATGGATTCTTAATAGAATGCAATTGATAAAATCTCGGCCTAAAACAAGATAATAATTGTGTCCAATTCTATATTGTATGCACAGAAATTTTTAAAGTGAGCAATGATTTGACCCATGGTTCTCTCAGTGCTTGCAGTGCATTGAATGTTTACCGTATCAGCTATAGCTTTCCAGCTTAGTTTGTTGCTGTGCACACAATGCTCATGGCAGCACAACTGGAGCTGCAGGGCCAAATGCCTTCTAAAAGATCAGGGAGAAGATAACAAGTCAGTATGGACATTTACTCAGAAGAGACCCCAGACACCAGCAAATAAAATTAGTTTTGATTTATACAATTTTCTAGAATATAAATTATATTATGACCAGATATAATATATGTTATACTAATGTCCAGGAATGGCTTTAATCTCTTGATGATTCAGCATTGGTTTAGAAGAAGAAAGGATGTTGAAGAAGAATGAAAAGAATCAGAATGTAGGAAGAGGGAATGTGCATGTAGGGAGTAAGATGGCAGGAACACTACTAGTGTTGAAATGGGGTGAAGAAGGAGACAATGGATGGTTAGAGAAAGGATTGTTAAGAAAGAAAACTGAAAAGAAAAAAATAGTGAGAAAGAACTTCTTAACCTTTTTTTTGTGCAAGAATCTTTAATGAGGAAAATTACAATGTCCAGTATGTACCAACTAAAATGATCAACTTGATTGACATGTCTTGAAAGTCCATCCAAAGCCACAGGATAATATCATTTTGATCTAATAGATCTTTAACCCAGTAACAAGGGGAGATACAAGTTTTAATGTTCTCTTGCAACAAAACCACAAACAAAGTGGTGCAAGTGTTAAATTCCTCTCTGGGAACATCAGCTCACATGGGATCTGATCAGGGAATATATGTTACTGGACATGTAAGGAAAGTTGTGTGAAATGTAATCATCAGTCATCTACTGTCCTTATGGACCTCAGAGATCTAAATGGTCAAGAGTTTGAATGGCACCATAAATTCTAAATGCCAAACAAACGAGCACAGCACCACACCTGGTGATCTAATTGCTCTGAACACAGATCTGGCTAGTGTAAATAAACAGCAGCATGTGAAGAGATTTCCCCAGCAGATATGGGTGTCCTACTGCTCACAACACAGCAGACTGTGTGAGTTTAACTGCAATAGCAGTAAGATCTGACCATTAACACTCAGTTTAATTGGCCTTTTCTTTGCAGAAACATGATCATGATCATGATACATGTTGTTGTAAACTAAAACAAAATTTCTTCTAATGGAATAAAATCTTAACAGATCAAAGCCATCAGTAACAACCTTCTGGCTTAGGCCATCAAAGAAATATTGAGATGGTACCATCTATTTGACTGCAGTTTGTGTAAAGGCTCAAGATTAAACTGTGATGTTCTCTCTAGGTCTATTCCCTTACAGGCTGACAACTGACTTTCTTCAGAACCAGATTCCACAAGGGTCTGGTCCTGCCTGCATCAAGCAGGACACACAACTTGACATGTAGGAGATGGGTGGAGAAACTTCAAGGGGCTGCTCACACCTTATAACACTACGGAAGTAGCTATACTCTATGTGGCCTCCCGGTGTAGCACCGGAACTAAATTATGCAACACAGATTATAATGATATAGACAACACCCATCTCCTATGCATAAACATACACAATACACCCCATGACTATGACAACCTTAGAACATCTCTACCTGGCATAGATCATAGGACTATTCAGGTCAAAATTATTCACATAATGCAAACAATACATCATTCACCTTCATACATATAGGACAAGGGAAATTATTTGAATAATTTCTTTCTAAACATTTTTACAGCAGTACAGTCTTGTCAACTTCCTGTATGTAAACGCTGTGATGTGCTAAGAACATGTGCATGGCTATGGTCACACATCAATTGCTTTAAATTCCACATTTAAAATCTAAGTGAGACCTGTTCATCAATGCAACTGGTCTTTGGACAAAATGTTGATGATCCAGTCGTTAGAGTTGTTGCAAACCAGGAGGGCCCCCTAGTTTCCAACAAATGACTAATGACAATAAAAAATATAAAACATATCTAAAATGCAGGCATTTCTATTGGTCAACTATACAATTCCCAGCCAGACCTGCACTATTGAGTGTGACTTAGCCTGTACATCAAATGCACAGAGGATGATTTTAAAGGTTAAACTAGAGAGTTCAAATCTCTGTTCCGGTACATTTCATTCTCTAACTGAACATATTAAAACCTTAAGGTTCAATTGATGATTTGCACTTAAACAACTAATGCAGACAATTTTATAATTATGAAATTGTGTAGTTCCATGATTAATTATTTGATTTATTTTAATTATGCATACCGCTGGTAAATATACTAGTTATGTTGACGTTCTGATACACTTCCTTATCCAGACCCAATCTAAATTCCACAACCACATCACTGTGGTGGTGAAGAATTTGGTGATTAAATGAGACCTGGCCACTAAATATATGATTCTGAAAGAGACCTTATTTACCACTCGCACTTTTGACATGACTGCATCATGTCTTGCTTTTGTGTTCTTGTGTTTAACAACCTTTTCCCCAATTTGACAAGAACTACAAATGCATCATTGTTGAATTATTGCAGGGTCATTCTGATGCTGTTCAAGTGTCTCACACACAGTGGTGCATCGTCAGTGAGATGAACTCCTTCTCCTATGGAGGTCTGACCTGCCCTGCGCTGTTTGGAAGTAAAAGAGGACTTTTCAATGGCACAGATAAACATCCTGGAAGGGTTCCAATGGACACTGATGTTCTCCCTGGTGAGAGGACACCTTCTATGAACAAAGTACTCAAGCTCTGGTCAATACAATGGACTTGGTGCAAGAAATCATCTTACAGACCGAGTATCATCTGAACCAAGCTCAAGTGGAAGCAAATCTGGCGAGAAAGACTGCAGAAAACCTGTCCAGATCCTCGACCCGGTCAGCGAGGTATGCGTACACCTGGTGGAACTGGACGTTCCGTGGATGCGTCCTCGCCAGTGGAATAATCTTCTTCGTCACACTCTGCCGGTGCTGCTACTTCAGGTGCCTAATCCGCACAATGCGCACGTCGACGAACGTGGCCATCGCGCTCAGCCCTTTAAAGGTACCTGCACTACGGAAACTGTAACCAGAAGTGGACTTAATAAAATTGTGGCCCCTCAGGAACTGATCTGAATCTGCCCCAAGGGGCCAGGGGTCGAAACTGTAAGGAAGGACTTTCCTAAGACTGAATTTAGGAATTCGAAACTGCAGTAAAACAATAAAAACTTACTAATCTGTAAAAGAGATCAAAGGGACTGAGGGCACCACACAACTGGCCCAACCCGATATCTTCCCCCCATGTTGTGGTTCTTGACTCTGCACAATATCTTCTCTCCTCCAGGGCTCATTCAGGCATTCAAATCTCACAAACCTCCTGCCCCCAGCTGTGTTATGCAAGGGCAAAATAAATACTTCCGCCGCGAGTGGTAAAATTGTTTCATTCCTGCAGCAGCAGAACAGGCAGAACAAGAAAACAACGCCTGTTCTTCTGTTGTGGGAGATGCCCCAATAAAGATTTGGGTGATAGGTGTTTATTGTTCTTTTGCTTGTGAATCTAAGGTTTTCCCTTTTCATGTTTGGTATCATTTTAAGTGTCTCAGTGCGATTGGTAAAATGGTCTTAATTTCATTACAGTTATTGGAAATAGGAGAAAGATTGAGAACTTAGGAGAATCCAGTTCTCCTCCAAGGGTGATTTCTTTTCAAGATATCTCCCCTCTCCCCGAGACCAGGTGTTACCCCCTGGGGTATAGGAATGGACCCAAAACAAACTCTGAAAGATATTGGTACAACCCTTTTGTTCTGGTCTGGGTATTTAAGGCTAGGTAACAGAGCAGTCTTCGGGAACCTGTAACCAGGAAAACCCCCATACAGTGCTGTGTCAGTGTTTTCCCGGTGGAAAGCACTCACACACTACTGTGTGTCTCTGTCAGGAATGCATTGCTTACTTTTAGAATCATCTTTGAGTGATTGATGTCATGTATTTACTATTTCTGAATTGGCATGATACATTTTTTCCTGACAAATAAATGTTACATCTTGATTTACTCTGGAGTATTCTGACGTCATTATTTAGTAAATTATAGGAGGCTGGTGCTACCGCAAATCTTGCAGGATAGGTCAAACTAAAGGCACAGATGTGAATGGAGCAGTAGGCACGTCCTCTGAAGACCTTTTGATTTCTGTCTATCACTGATTTAGCAAGTTGTATGGAAGTTGCTAAAATAAACTACATTCTTTGTACGTGTGAGCAGTAGGCAACCGACTTAAGAAGTATTAGTTAACCCTGCACCCTCTGACTAAATACAGAACTGACAAGGTTTGTGTCCGTGAGAAACACGATCTGGCCACCGTGATCTCTGTGCGGCATCGGGTCCATAATGAACGAATAATTGAAAGTGTAAGAAACACAGACATATCAAAGATCTAAATTAAATTATAATCAATAGTTTTCTAATAAGAAACACAATCTAAACTTGATCATCAGTAAAAATTGGAGTCAGATTAAGCGTAGAGCTAAAGCAATATTGAAACTAAATTCTAATAAATTAAGTGAACTCAACTGGAGCGCTGAAAAGACATACACGCATTATCCCTTCGCCCAGCCATTGGATTCCGTCCTTGGGCCAATGGGTGGACC
>NW_024121877.1:3167091-3179339 GCF_016745375.1 Pimephales promelas | reverse complement strand
ATGTGAATACTGTCGTATATGAACAAAGAGAAGACCTAGAATTAACTAACTGGAAGTGTAAAGAAAAGAACATTCAAAATACGATCAGCGTTTATAATAGCGTTGTTAAAAATGAACTCTTGTGTCAAAGTTATCGGTGTACACATCCACCTTCGCATAAAAATATCGCTTATCAACGGTAATTCATTAGCTTAACTGTTGTTCAACCACATATGCAAAATAACTGTGTATCTAAGACTGTGCTGTGAAATGGGGAATAGCTAGACGAGTTTGAAAGTATAATAGTTTCATAGGCAGAGGCGGACATAGTACACAGCTTTATTACTTGAGTAAAAGCACAAATAACCCTTGCTAAATTTACTCAAGTTCAAGTAGGCTAAACGTACAGTCAGATGTCTACTTGAGTAAAAGTACTGAAGTACTTGTTTTTAAAAGTACTAACATATTGCATTACTACTGCCACAGTACTAACATTTATGGACAGAAACCTCCTACATTGAGTTATAAAAATGTTAAATGTCAATACCTTAGAGAAAGTAAATTGTTGCTTTATTTAACATTAAAGAAAATACAATACAAAGTACAATATTTCCCTCTCAAATCTACTCATGAGTACTCCCCAAGAATGATACTCGAGTAAATTACAGATCCCTCAAAAATTGTACTTAAGTACTGTACTCAAGTAAATGTAGGTACTCCGTTACTGTCCGGCTCTGTTCATGGGGTAACAGAAATACGGCAATACTCATCTTGCATGTCGATGTTTCGTAGACATAGCTGAAAGATGTTCTAAAAGAAATATCTCATGTAGAAATATCTGTTCATGTTTTCATAAATTCCTATTAGATTGACCACGCTCGGAGATTATAGTTTTTCCCAACTGTTCAAAAAACAAAAGAAGCCTGATGTTAACTGCGTAATCGACTAGTATATAAAATGTCAATTACAAACATACAAAACTGATCACAAGTGGATTTTCTGTATGGCTCATGTTGTATTTACTTTTTAGCATGTTGATCACTAGAATTTACTTTGTGCAATGTATCTGCCGATTTTACCGAACTTTGTTTAACAGCCTCACGCTTTAATGAATAGGCATCTCTCAAAGCAATAGTTTAATTGTGAAGCAGCATGCGCTTACTTTTCGTAATTAATACTTATAAGTAATTGGTAAGTAACTTAAGTAAACAATACTTACTTATTAACAGCATGTTAATACTTTGTGTGATTCCACAAAGAGGGTAAGTTGCACTAAACACAGTATCAATTTAGTCTAACTTTCTCAGAAAGACTATCGCTTAAAATCGTAATGGTCATTTATTCCTATAAACACTGAATGTTGACAGCTATCAAAGAATTTTTTTTTTTTTACCTAAAACCAACATACTGTAAGGTCCACCCATTGGCCCAAGGACGGAATCCAATGGCTGGGCGAAGGGATAATGCGTGTATGTCTTTTCAGCGCTCCAGTTGAGTTCACTTAATTTATTAGAATTTAGTTTCAATATTGCTTTAGCTCTACGCTTAATCTGACTCCAATTTTTACTGATGATCAAGTTTAGATTGTGTTTCTTATTAGAAAACTATTGATTATAATTTAATTTAGATCTTTGATATGTCTGTGTTTCTTACACTTTCAATTATTCGTTCATTATGGACCCGATGCCGCACAGAGATCACGGTGGCCAGATCGTGTTTCTCACGGACACAAACCTTGTCAGTTCTGTATTTAGTCAGAGGGTGCAGGGTTAACTAATACTTCTTAAGTCGGTTGCCTACTGCTCACACGTACAAAGAATGTAGTTTATTTTAGCAACTTCCATACAACTTGCTAAATCAGTGATAGACAGAAATCAAAAGGTCTTCAGAGGACGTGCCTACTGCTCCATTCACATCTGTGCCTTTAGTTTGACCTATCCTGCAAGATTTGCGGTAGCACCAGCCTCCTATAATTTACTAAAATAATGACGTCAGAATACTCCAGAGTAAATCAAGATGTAACATTTATTTGTCAGGAAAAAATGTATCATGCCAATTCAGAAATAGTAAATACATGACATCAATCACTCAAAGATGATTCTAAAAGTAAGCAATGCATTCCTGACAGAGACACACAGTAGTGTGTGAGTGCTTTCCACCGGGAAAACACTGACACAGCACTGTATGGGGGTTTTCCTGGTTACAGGTTCCCGAAGACTGCTCTGTTACCTAGCCTTAAATACCCAGACCAGAACAAAAGGGTTGTACCAATATCTTTCAGAGTTTGTTTTGGGTCCATTCCTATACCCCAGGGGGTAACACCTGGTCTCGGGGGAGAGGGGAGATATCTTGAAAAGAAATCACCCTTGGAGGAGAACTGGATTCTCCTAAGTTCTCAATCTTTCTCCTATTTCCAATAACTGTAATGAAATTAAGACCATTTTACCAATCGCACTGAGACACTTAAAATGATACCAAACATGAAAAGGGAAAACCTTAGATTCACAAGCAAAAGAACAATAAACACCTATCACCCAAATCTTTATTGGGGCATCTCCCACAACAGAAGAACAGGCGTTGTTTTCTTGTTCTGCCTGTTCTGCTGCTGCAGGAATGAAACAATTTTACCACTCGCGGCGGAAGTATTTATTTTGCCCTTGCATAACACAGCTGGGGGCAGGAGGTTTGTGAGATTTGAATGCCTGAATGAGCCCTGGAGGAGAGAAGATATTGTGCAGAGTCAAGAACCACAACATGGGGGGGAAGATATCGGGTTGGGCCAGTTGTGTGGTGCCCTCAGTCCCTTTGATCTCTTTTACAGATTAGTAAGTTTTTATTGTTTTACTGCAGTTTCGAATTCCTAAATTCAGTCTTAGGAAAGTCCTTCCTTACAGTTTCGACCCCTGGCCCCTTGGGGCAGATTCAGATCAGTTCCTGAGGGGCCACAATTTTATTAAGTCCACTTCTGGTTACAGTTTCCGTAGTGCAGGTACCTTTAAAGGGCTGAGCGCGATGGCCACGTTCGTCGACGTGCGCATTGTGCGGATTAGGCACCTGAAGTAGCAGCACCGGCAGAGTGTGACGAAGAAGATTATTCCACTGGCGAGGACGCATCCACGGAACGTCCAGTTCCACCAGGTGTACGCATACCTCGCTGACCGGGTCGAGGATCTGGACAGGTTTTCTGCAGTCTTTCTCGCCAGATTTGCTTCCACTTGAGCTTGGTTCAGATGATACTCGGTCTGTAAGATGATTTCTTGCACCAAGTCCATTGTATTGACCAGAGCTTGAGTACTTTGTTCATAGAAGGTGTCCTCTCACCAGGGAGAAACATCAGTGTCCATTGGAACCCTTCCCAGGATGTTTATCTGTGCCATTGAAAAGTCCTCTTTTACTTCCAAACAGCGCAGGGCAGGTCAGACCTCCATAGGAGAAGGAGTTCATCTCACTGACGATGCACCACTGTGTGTGAGACACTTGAACAGCATCAGAATGACCCTGCAATAATTCAACAATGATGCATTTGTAGTTCTTGTCAAATTGGGGAAAAGGTTGTTAAACACAAGAACACAAAAGCAAGACATGATGCAGTCATGTCAAAAGTGCGAGTGGTAAATAAGGTCTCTTTCAGAATCATATATTTAGTGGCCAGGTCTCATTTAATCACCAAATTCTTCACCACCACAGTGATGTGGTTGTGGAATTTAGATTGGGTCTGGATAAGGAAGTGTATCAGAACGTCAACATAACTAGTATATTTACCAGCGGTATGCATAATTAAAATAAATCAAATAATTAATCATGGAACTACACAATTTCATAATTATAAAATTGTCTGCATTAGTTGTTTAAGTGCAAATCATCAATTGAACCTTAAGGTTTTAATATGTTCAGTTAGAGAATGAAATGTACCGGAACAGAGATTTGAACTCTCTAGTTTAACCTTTAAAATCATCCTCTGTGCATTTGATGTACAGGCTAAGTCACACTCAATAGTGCAGGTCTGGCTGGGAATTGTATAGTTGACCAATAGAAATGCCTGCATTTTAGATATGTTTTTATATTTTTTATTGTCATTAGTCATTTGTTGGAAACTAGGGGGCCCTCCTGGTTTGCAACAACTCTAACGACTGGATCATCAACATTTTGTCCAAAGACCAGTTGCATTGATGAACAGGTCTCACTTAGATTTTAAATGTGGAATTTAAAGCAATTGATGTGTGACCATAGCCATGCACATGTTCTTAGCACATCACAGCGTTTACATACAGGAAGTTGACAAGACTGTACTGCTGTAAAAATGTTTAGAAAGAAATTATTCAAATAATTTCCCTTGTCCTATATGTATGAAGGTGAATGATGTATTGTTTGCATTATGTGAATAATTTTGACCTGAATAGTCCTATGATCTATGCCAGGTAGAGATGTTCTAAGGTTGTCATAGTCATGGGGTGTATTGTGTATGTTTATGCATAGGAGATGGGTGTTGTCTATATCATTATAATCTGTGTTGCATAATTTAGTTCCGGTGCTACACCGGGAGGCCACATAGAGTATAGCTACTTCCGTAGTGTTATAAGGTGTGAGCAGCCCCTTGAAGTTTCTCCACCCATCTCCTACATGTCAAGTTGTGTGTCCTGCTTGATGCAGGCAGGACCAGACCCTTGTGGAATCTGGTTCTGAAGAAAGTCAGTTGTCAGCCTGTAAGGGAATAGACCTAGAGAGAACATCACAGTTTAATCTTGAGCCTTTACACAAACTGCAGTCAAATAGATGGTACCATCTCAATATTTCTTTGATGGCCTAAGCCAGAAGGTTGTTACTGATGGCTTTGATCTGTTAAGATTTTATTCCATTAGAAGAAATTTTGTTTTAGTTTACAACAACATGTATCATGATCATGATCATGTTTCTGCAAAGAAAAGGCCAATTAAACTGAGTGTTAATGGTCAGATCTTACTGCTATTGCAGTTAAACTCACACAGTCTGCTGTGTTGTGAGCAGTAGGACACCCATATCTGCTGGGGAAATCTCTTCACATGCTGCTGTTTATTTACACTAGCCAGATCTGTGTTCAGAGCAATTAGATCACCAGGTGTGGTGCTGTGCTCGTTTGTTTGGCATTTAGAATTTATGGTGCCATTCAAACTCTTGACCATTTAGATCTCTGAGGTCCATAAGGACAGTAGATGACTGATGATTACATTTCACACAACTTTCCTTACATGTCCAGTAACATATATTCCCTGATCAGATCCCATGTGAGCTGATGTTCCCAGAGAGGAATTTAACACTTGCACCACTTTGTTTGTGGTTTTGTTGCAAGAGAACATTAAAACTTGTATCTCCCCTTGTTACTGGGTTAAAGATCTATTAGATCAAAATGATATTATCCTGTGGCTTTGGATGGACTTTCAAGACATGTCAATCAAGTTGATCATTTTAGTTGGTACATACTGGACATTGTAATTTTCCTCATTAAAGATTCTTGCACAAATAAAAGGTTAAGAAGTTCTTTCTCACTATTTTTTTCTTTTCAGTTTTCTTTCTTAACAATCCTTTCTCTAACCATCCATTGTCTCCTTCTTCACCCCATTTCAACACTAGTAGTGTTCCTGCCATCTTACTCCCTACATGCACATTCCCTCTTCCTACATTCTGATTCTTTTCATTCTTCTTCAACATCCTTTCTTCTTCTAAACCAATGCTGAATCATCAAGAGATTAAAGCCATTCCTGGACATTAGTATAACATATATTATATCTGGTCATAATATAATTTATATTCTAGAAAATTGTATAAATCAAAACTAATTTTATTTGCTGGTGTCTGGGGTCTCTTCTGAGTAAATGTCCATACTGACTTGTTATCTTCTCCCTGATCTTTTAGAAGGCATTTGGCCCTGCAGCTCCAGTTGTGCTGCCATGAGCATTGTGTGCACAGCAACAAACTAAGCTGGAAAGCTATAGCTGATACGGTAAACATTCAATGCACTGCAAGCACTGAGAGAACCATGGGTCAAATCATTGCTCACTTTAAAAATTTCTGTGCATACAATATAGAATTGGACACAATTATTATCTTGTTTTAGGCCGAGATTTTATCAATTGCATTCTATTAAGAATCCATTTGAATATGAAAAAATGGTTGGACAAAGGGGTCTGATTGAGGGTGCCATTGTTTTTGGCTTGTTACTTTTGTCAGTGTCTTTTGAGACCTCTGAAAACATACAAGAGCACAGCGATTGCAAAGTATGATTTAATATCAAATTAAAAGCTATGTTTTATAAGACTGTGCCTTAAATGGTGTTGTTTAAACCATATTTTGGGACATCAGTCATGCATTTTTTAGCATTCTTGTAAGATTTTCAAAAAATAACGATTAATTTGATGTAATTCATTCTTTGTCTAACTTCCCTCATGGGACAAGAACCAGCTGTGCATGGGTGAAACGATCAGGCCTGGCTACAAGCCTTTTAGTGACACACTAATCATTATATGTATTAGTTTTAACAGTTTGCATATTCTTTTGAATTTCAGTCACTAGGACTTCTGTATGGCAGCTGTTCTCTAGGACTGAGAGGTCATTTTCCCAGATCATTTCTTTTGAAATATTCAAATTTCATTGCACTGTTTAGTCCAACTTTTCATTTTGCACACAAATGATTCAAGTGAGATATTTTTACTTGTTACATTTTAGATCATCAAATCACAAGACCTTTTCACAAGTCAGCATGATCATTTTCTTACTTCAATGTTGCAATCTTGTTGCAGCACACAAATTAATCAAATTACATATTTACCCTCAGATTTTTAAGTTTTTAGTTTACATCCCTCTGTTGAGTACCAGGATAAAATTTGAATGAAATTATTCCAATTTTGGTTTCATCTCTTGTTGCGTGGGCAAACAAGGGTTATTTAAAGTTAAAGCAAGGGATATCATTTCTCATCTACGCTGCTGCTATCATGTCCCTAGCATGTGGTTTCATTAATTCTCAAGCCCCACCGGATTTTGCGTTCTCCGGTCTAACTGGGTATGCCGACCCATTCTACAAATGTGTCTATATGAGGTGCGTCTGCATGTTCCCTCAACACTTCTAAAAGGCAAAAAGAATTGACTTACCACAACAGCTGGAGAAAGAGAAGGAGATCAAACCTCTTACTAGTTGCAAGTTCCAATATTTTGCTGAAAAGACACTCGCAATCTGGAGATCACGGAGGGCCTGTCACCACTTTGTAAGGTCCACCCATTGGCCCAAGGACGGAATCCAATGGCTGGGCGAAGGGATAATGCGTGTATGTCTTTTCAGCGCTCCAGTTGAGTTCACTTAATTTATTAGAATTTAGTTTCAATATTGCTTTAGCTCTACGCTTAATCTGACTCCAATTTTTACTGATGATCAAGTTTAGATTGTGTTTCTTATTAGAAAACTATTGATTATAATTTAATTTAGATCTTTGATATGTCTGTGTTTCTTACACTTTCAATTATTCGTTCATTATGGACCCGATGCCGCACAGAGATCACGGTGGCCAGATCGTGTTTCTCACGGACACAAACCTTGTCAGTTCTGTATTTAGTCAGAGGGTGCAGGGTTAACTAATACTTCTTAAGTCGGTTGCCTACTGCTCACACGTACAAAGAATGTAGTTTATTTTAGCAACTTCCATACAACTTGCTAAATCAGTGATAGACAGAAATCAAAAGGTCTTCAGAGGACGTGCCTACTGCTCCATTCACATCTGTGCCTTTAGTTTGACCTATCCTGCAAGATTTGCGGTAGCACCAGCCTCCTATAATTTACTAAAATAATGACGTCAGAATACTCCAGAGTAAATCAAGATGTAACATTTATTTGTCAGGAAAAAATGTATCATGCCAATTCAGAAATAGTAAATACATGACATCAATCACTCAAAGATGATTCTAAAAGTAAGCAATGCATTCCTGACAGAGACACACAGTAGTGTGTGAGTGCTTTCCACCGGGAAAACACTGACACAGCACTGTATGGGGGTTTTCCTGGTTACAGGTTCCCGAAGACTGCTCTGTTACCTAGCCTTAAATACCCAGACCAGAACAAAAGGGTTGTACCAATATCTTTCAGAGTTTGTTTTGGGTCCATTCCTATACCCCAGGGGGTAACACCTGGTCTCGGGGGAGATATCTTGAAAAGAAATCACCCTTGGAGGAGAACTGGATTCTCCTAAGTTCTCAATCTTTCTCCTATTTCCAATAACTGTAATGAAATTAAGACCATTTTACCAATCGCACTGAGACACTTAAAATGATACCAAACATGAAAAGGGAAAACCTTAGATTCACAAGCAAAAGAACAATAAACACCTATCACCCAAATCTTTATTGGGGCATCTCCCACAACAGAAGAACAGGCGTTGTTTTCTTGTTCTGCCTGTTCTGCTGCTGCAGGAATGAAACAATTTTACCACTCGCGCCAGAAGTATTTATTTTGCCCTTGCATAACACAGCTGGGGGCAGGAGGTTTGTGAGATTTGAATGCCTGAATGAGCCCTGGAGGAGAGAAGATATTGTGCAGAGTCAAGAACCACAACATGGGGGGGAAGATATCGGGTTGGGCCAGTTGTGTGGTGCCCTCAGTCCCTTTGATCTCTTTTACAGATTAGTAAGTTTTTATTGTTTTACTGCAGTTTCGAATTCCTAAATTCAGTCTTAGGAAAGTCCTTCCTTACAGTTTCAAACTCACTCGACAGTGCAAAACACACATCTTCTGTAGTGGGTCACAGTTTCACAGGCACAAACCCCTCTCCCGAGAGCGTGATGTGCGGTAAACAAATTATAGTCCAACGTAAAGCATTTAGTCCACTCAAAGCCTATAATGCACTAAACTCTCCGTTTAGCAGACTAGCCCTCGTGCGCCATCAGGGTTTTTTTCAACTTCCCGTCTTTTTCTCGTTCTCCTCTCTCGCGGGATTTCACATAGTTCAATAACCTTTTCAAATCACTAAATCGCTAATATTAACAGATTGATTAATGAGCTTCTCTTATGTAATGAACCATCCTTAAAACATTTTTAAAGAAAACACAACTGTTAAATTACCAGGCACATCTGAACAGCACAGGGTAATTAAATGATAAATCTTCTTGCATTAAACCTTTATGAAACAAAATACAATAACCCACATATATTTCAGAAATAAACAAAATAACAAAAAGACTGATAATGATCAGGTCATTACACTAAATAGACTACTTCTCATGCTACTTCATAGACTACTTCCTAGGCCTAGAGGTTCGTCTTTGACCCTCAAACATAGCCCTGGTCGACGAGTACTAGGTCTCGAACTTTCTATAAATTCTCAGAGACTCCTTTTGATGCTTCTTAAGCCATATAGAATGTCCATATCTTAAATATTTAACTCATGTCTGGTCAAAGGGTCCTCAAAAGTTTTTAAACAAGAAAAACTTTTAGACTCCTTCTGATATAACATGAGCTATAGATAGGTTCCTTTTTGTCCATATCATAAGTATTTAACTCATGTCTGGTCAAAGGGTCCTCAAAAGTTTTTAAACAAGAAAAACTTTTAGACTCCTTCTGATATTACATGAGCTATAGTTTGGTTCCTTTTTGACCTACTGAACATAGTTCTGGTCCACGAGTACTTGATCTTGAACATTCTAAACATACTCATTAACTCCTTTTGATGTTACTGAAGCCATACAAGAGTCCTTATTTTAACTACTGAACATATTTCTGGCTAAATTGTTCTTTGAAAATCAGGATACTATACAGAATGACCTGTTATCATGTTATTTTACCCAGACAGATATTTGACCTAGAGACTATATTTCTTGCCCATGTGTACTTGATATTGAACTTTCTACATATTCATAGACTCCTTTTGATGGTTCCTAGGCCATATAGAATTGTCCACATCTGACCTATTGAAATTATTTCTGAAAAACTTATGGACTCCTTTTGATGATATATAAATCAATTGCCAAAAACACTATAAAAACTCTATAGTAATTTGGACACTACCAACCACCTAGAAACACCATAGGAACCACACAGACTACCATAGTAACCACCTAAACCACCTAAAACCTAGCAACCACCCAGAACACCCTAGCAACACTCTAGCAACCGCCTAGCAACCACGCAGAAAACCTTAGCAACACCCTAGCAACCAACCAGACCACCCTAGCAACTACCTAGCAACACCAAGAACACCCTAGCAACCACCTAGCAACACCCTAGTAACCACCCAGAACACCCTAGCAACATCGTAGCAACCACCCAGAATACCCTATAACAACCACCTAGCAACCACCCAGAACACCGTAGCAACCTCCCAGAACACCCTAGCAACCGGGTGCTGAGATTTGCCGCTTCAAGCTCCACTTCACATTTTCTTCTGGAAATGTGCCATAAATGTGTTCATGGACGTCAAAATTGACCTATGTATATCTAATATAACATCAGAAGGAGTCTAAAGTTTTATATTGTTTTAAACTTTTTGAGGAACCTTTCACCAGAAATGAGTTCAATATGTCAGATATGGACTTATCTATGGCTTAGGAAGCATCTGTTGGAGTCTATAATATGAATGGAAAGTACAAGGTCAAGTACTTTTGGGCCAGAAATATGTTCAGTAGGTCAAATATCTTTCTGGCTGAAATGACATCATGAGAAGCAAAGCTCTCGGTATATTAACCCAAACATCAAATACCCGTGGACCATAAATGTGTTTCTGGAGGTCAAAAATTGACCTATGTATAGCTAATGTAACATCAGGAGTCTATAAGTTTATATTGTTTAAAAACTTTTGAGGAATCTTTGACCAGAAATGAGTTCAATAGGTGGTTTGCAGTCACGTGATTGTACTGACGCGCGAAACGCAGATGGAGGGCAAGGAGTGAAGAGCGCAATGGACGAGATGGAGGAAAATCTGTACTGTACTACTTTAGACGCTATTACAAGAGAAATATATAAACAGAAAATCGAAACATATGTTGGACGCGATCCTTACGTTATGATGAGGACCGATTTTCAACTGAATTGAGAGATTTGCCTGCCATCGAGGCTGTAAATATCAGCAACTAACTCGTCCTTACAGACATACTTTGACTTTACAAAGTTCGGAAACTGCTACGTTTACACAAACAGCCACAATAAGTGGTATTTTAAACACCTGAATAATGTAATTATAAGCCACATAAATATTAACTCACAGTTGACGAAGTGATCACTGGGCACACACACACAGGCATTTTCCCATTCGGCTCCTCCCGACCGCAGACGTAGGTTTATAAGGCATTTTCCCGGTGTTTTTCTGTCAATTTCTTGTACTTTCCTCCCTTATGAACAACAACTTTTGTCACACGATACAAACTCCTCGTGGTTTGATCGATTTGAGCAACCATAAACGACGCAAAACATAGGCATTTTGAGTGTGTTAAAGTGCTTCCTAAATATAGAAATCACTTCCTGCCCTCCATTTGCGCTTCGCGCCATGGCAACGCAGTTGCGTGACGTCACGTGAAAACAAGCTATAGGTCAGATATGGACTTCTCTATGGCTTAGGAAGCATCTGTTGGAGTCTATGAGTCTGTTTGGAAAGTTCAAGATCAAGTACTTTTGGGCCTGAAACATGTTCAGTAGGTCAAATATTTGTCTGGCTGAAATGACATCATGAGATGTAAATCTCTCGGTATATTAACCCACAGATCAATTACCTGTGGGCCTTAAAAGTGTTCATGGAGGTCAAAAATTGACCTATGTAATATAACATCAGAATGTTATATTACATTGTCTATGAGTATGTATGGAAAGTTCAAGATCAAGTACTTTTGGGCCAGAAACATGTTCAGTAGGTAAAATATTTTTCTGGCTGAAATGACATCATGAGAAGTAATTCTCCAACCAACCAAGAACACCCTAGCAACCACCAAGCAACAGCCTAGCAACCACCCAAAAAACACCCTAGAAACAAACCAGAACACCCCAGAAACATTCTGGCAACACCCTAGCAACCCCCCAGAACACCCTAGCAACCGCCTAGCAACACCCTAGCAACCACCCAGAACACCTTCACAACCAGCCAGAATACCCTAGCAACCGCATAGCAAGAACATAGCAACCACCCAGAATACCCTAAAAAAACACCTAGCAACCACCCAAAACACCGTAGCAACCTCCCAGAACACCCTAGCAACCGGGTGCTGAAATTTGCCGCCTTCAAGCTCCACTTCACATTTTCTTCTGGAAATATGCCATAAATGTGTTC
>NW_024121877.1:3147435-3166591 GCF_016745375.1 Pimephales promelas | reverse complement strand
AATGAATTACATCAAATTAATCATTATTCTTTGAAAAATCTTACAAGAATGCTAAAAAATGCATGACTGATGTCCCAAAATATGGTTTAAACAACACCATTTAAGCACAGTCTTATAAAAAACATAGCTTTTAATTTGATATTAAATCATACTTTGCAATCGCTGTGCTCTTGTATGTTTTCAGAGGTCTCAAAAGACACTGACAAAAGTAACAAGCCAAAAACAATGGCACCCTCAATCAGACCCCTTTGTCCAACCATTTTTTCATATTCAAATAGATTCTTAATAGAATGCAATTGATAAAATCTCGGCCTAAAACAAGATAAGAATTGTGTCCAATTCTATATTGTATGCACAGAAATTTTTAAAGTGAGCAATGATTTGACCTATGGTTCTCAGTGCTTGCAGTGCATTGAATGTTTACAGTATCAGCTATAGCTTTCCAGCTTAGTTTGTTGCTGTGCACACAATGCTCATAGCAGCACAACTGGAGCTGCAGGGCCAAATGCCTTCTAAAAGATCAGGGAGAAGATAACAAGTCAGTATGGACATTTACTCAGTAGAGACCCCAGAGACCAGCAAATAAAATTAGTTTTGATTTATACAATTTTCTAGAATATAAATTATATTATGACCAGATATAATATACTAATGTCCAGGAATGGCTTTAATCTCTTGATGATTCAGCATTGGTTTAGAAGAAGAAAGGATGTTGAAGAAGAATGAAAAGAATCAGAATGTAGGAAGAGGGAATGTGCATGTAGGGAGTAAGATGGCAGGAACACTACTAGTGTTGAAATGGGGTGAAGAAGGAGACAATGGATGGGTAGAGAAAGGATTGTTAAGAAAGAAAACTGAAAAGAAAAAAATAGTGAGAAAGAACTTCTTACCTTTTATTTGTGCAAGAATCTTTAATGAGGAAAAATTACAATGTCCAGTATGTACCAACTAATATGATCAACTTGATTGACATGTCTTGAAAGTCCATCCAAAGCCACAGGATAATATCATTTTGATCTAATAGATCTTTAACCCAGTAACAAGGGAGATACAAGTTTTAATGTTCTCTTGCAACAAAACCACAAAAAAGTGGTGCAAGTGTTAAATTCCTCTCTGGGAACATCAGCTCACATGGGATCTGATCAGGGAATATATGTTACTGGACATGTAAGGAAAGTTGTGTGAAATGTAATCATCAGGCATCTACTGTCCTTATGGACCTCAGAGATCTAAATGGTCAAGAGTTTGAATGGCACCATAAATTCTAAATGCCAAAACAAGCGAGCACAGCACCACACCTGGTGATCTAATTGCTCTGAACACAGATCTGGCTAGTGTAAATAAACAGCAGCATGTGAAGAGATTTCCCCAGCAGATATGGGTGTCCTACTGCTCACAACACAGCAGACTGTGTGAGTTTAACTGCAATAGCAGTAAGATCTGACCATTAACACTCAGTTTAATTGGCCTTTTCTTTGCAGAAACATGATCATGATCATGATACATGTTGTTTGTAAACTAAAACAAATTTTCTTCTAATGGAATAAAATCTTAACAGATCAAAGCCATCAGTAACAACCTTCTGGCTTAGGCCATCAAAGAAATATTGAGATAGTACCATCTATTTGACTGCAGTTTGTGTAAAGGCTCAAGATTAAACTGTGATGTTCTCTCTAGGTCTATCCCTTACTTACAGGCTGACAACTGACTTTCTTCAGAACCAGATTCCACAAGGGTCTGGTCCTGCCTGCATCAAGCAGGACACACACAACTTGACATGTAGGAGATGGGTGGAGAAACTTCAAGGGGCTGCTCACACCTTATAACACTACGGAAGTAGCTATACTCTATGTGGCCTCCCGGTGTAGCACCGGAACTAAATTATGCAACACAGATTATAATAATATAGACAACACCCATCTCCTATGCATAAACATACACAATACACCCCATGACTATGACAACCTTAGAACATCTCTACCTGGCATAGATCATAGGACTATTCAGGTCAAAATTATTCACATAATGCAAACAATACATCATTCACCTTCATACATATAGGACAAGGGAAATTATTTGAATAATTTATTTCTAAACATTTTTACAGCAGTACAGTCTTGTCAACTTCCTGAATGTAAACGCTGTGATGTGCTAAGAACATGTGCATGGTTATAGTCACACATCAATTGCTTTAAATTCCACATTTAAAATCTAAGTGAGACCTGTTCATCAGTGCAACTGGTCTTTGGACAAAATGTTGATGATCCAGTCGTTAGAGTTGTTGGAAACCAGGAGGGCCCCCTAGTTTCCAACAAATGACTAATGCCAATAAAAAAATAGAAAAACAAATCTAAAATGCAGGCATTTCTATTGGTCAACTATACAATTCCCAGCCAGACCTGCACTATTGAGTGTGACTTAGCCTGTACATCAAATGCACAGAGGATGATTTTAAAGGTTAAACTAGAGAGTTCAAATCTCTGTTCCGGTACATTTCATTCTCTAACATATTAAAACCTTAAGGTTCAATTGATGATTTGCACTTAAACAACTAATGCAGACATTAGTTGACAGCTGACGTTCTGATACACTTCCTTAATTTATCCAGACCCAATCTAAATTCCACAACCACATCACTGTGGTGGTGAAGAATTTGGTGATTAAATGAGACCTGGCCACTAAATATATGATTCTGAAAAAGAGACCTTATTTACCACTCGCACTTTTGACATGACTGCATCATGTCTTGCTTTTGTGTTCCTGTGTTTAACAACCTTTTCCCCAATTTGACAAGAACTACAAATGCATCATTGTTGAATTATTGCAGGGTCATTCTGATGCTGTTCAAGTGTCTCACACACAGTGGTGCATCGTCAGTGAGATGAACTCCTTCTCCTACGGAGGTCTGACCTGCCCTGCGAACCACACGTTCTGTTTGGAAGTAAAAGAGGACTTTTCATTGGCACAGATAAACATCCTGTGAAGGGTTCCAATGGACACTGATGTTTCTCCCTGGTGGGAAGACACCTTCTATGAACAAAGTACTCAAGCTCTGGTCAATACAATGGACTTGGTGCAAGAAATCATCTTACAGACCGAGTATCATCTGAACCAAGCTCAAGTGGAAGCAAATCTGGTGAGAAAGACTGCAGAAATCCTGTCCAGATCCTCGACCCGGTCAGCGAGGTATGCGTACACCTGGTGGAACTGGACGTTCCGTGGATGCGTCCTCGCCAGTGGAATAATCTTCTTCGTCACACTCTGCCGGTGCTGCTACTTCAGGTGCCTAATCCGACAATGCGCACGTCGACGAACGTGGCCATCGGGCTCAGCCCTTTAAAGGTACCTGCGCTACGGAAACTGTAACCAGAAGTGGACTTAATAAAATTGTGGCCCCTCAGGAACTGATCTGAATCTGCCCCAAGGGGCCAGGGGTCGAAACTGTAAGGAAGGACTTTCCTAAGACTGAATTTAGGAATTCGAAACTGCAGTAAAACAATAAAAACTTACTAATCTGTAAAAGAGATCAAAGGGACAGAGGGCACCACACAACTGGCCCAACCCGATATCTTCCCCCCCCCATGTTGTGGTTCTTGACTCTGCACAATATCTTCTCTCCTCCAGGGCTCATTCAGGCATTCAAATCTCACCAACCTCCTGCCCCCAGCTGTGTTATGCAAGGGCAAAATAAATACTTCTGGCGCGAGTGGTAAAATTGTTTAATTCCTGCAGCAGCAGAACAGGCAGAACAAGAAAACAACGCCTGTTCTTCTGTTGTGGGAGATGCCCCAATAAAGATTTGGGTGATAGGTGTTTATTGTTCTTTTGCTTGTGAATCTAAGGTTTTCCCTTTTCATGTTTGGTATCATTTTAAGTGTCTCAGTGCGATTGGTAAAATGGTCTTCATTTCATTACAGTTATTGGAAATAGGAGAAAGATTGAGAACTTAGGAGATTCCAGTTCTCCTCCAAGGGTGATGTCTTTTCAAGATATCTCCCCTCTCCCCCGAGACCAGGTGTTACCCCCTGGGGTATAGGAATGGACCCAAAACAAACTCTGAAAGCGATTGGTACAACCCTTTTGTTCTGGTCTGGGTATTTAAGGCTAGGTAACAGAGCAGTCTTCGGGAACCTGTAACCTGGAAAACCCCCATACAGTGCTGTGTCAGTGTTTTCCCGGTGGAAAGCACTCACACACTACTGTGTGTCTCTGTCAGGAATGCATTGCTTACTTTTAGAATCATCTTTGAGTAATTGATGTCATGTATTTACTATTTCTGAATTGGCTGTTAATTGCTTGGGTAATTGGCATGATACATTTTTTCCTGACAAATAAATGTTACATCTTGATTTACTCTGGAGTATTCTGACGTCATTATTTTAGTAAATTATAGGAGGCTGGTGCTACCGCAAATCTTGCAGGATAGGTCAAACTAAAGGCGCAGATGTGAATGGAGCAGTAGGCACGTCCTTCTGAAGACCTTTTGATTTCTGTCTATCACTGATTTAGCAAGTTGTATGGAAGTTGCTAAAATAAACTACATTCTATGTACGTGTGAGCAGTAGGCAACCGACTTAAGAAGTATTAGTTAACCCTGCACCCTCTGACTAAATACAGAACTGACAAGGTTTGTGTCCGTGAGAAACACGATCTGGCCACCGTGATCTCTGTGCGGCATCGGGTCCATAATGAACGAATAATTGAAAGTGTAAGAAACACAGACATATCAAAGATCTAAATTAAATTATAATCAATAGTTATGGTTATTTTCTAATAAGAAACACAATCTAAACTTGATCATCAGTAAAAATTGGAGTCAGATTAAGCGTAGAGCTAAAGCAATATTGAAACTAAATTCTAATAAATTAAGTGAACTCAACTGGAGTGCTGAAAAGACATACACGCATTATCCCTTCGCCCAGCCATTGGATTCCGTCCTTGGGCCAATGGGTGGACCTTACAAGACCGACCGATTTTTTTTTTACTCTTCAAACGACTAATTCAAATTCAATAAAATAATATTAATTATATTTTAGTTAGTATTGTGAAAGTTGCTTGTGTCTACATAGCCTACAAACGTAGGCTACGTTCTTTCTTAAATAAAAACCCGTGGCGTCATAGTCATATGTTTACACCATTGGTTTAACCGTGTCACTGTATGGCTTGTACGTTCGCTCGTTTCAGTGTTCCCGCTTGGTACCCGGTATTAAAAGGGCAACGGGGCTGAATATCAACCATTTCTATATATAATAAAAATATTAAACAATTTGTCTGTGATGCAATTTTGCTATTCGCAGTCCAGAAGAGAGAGCGATCTCTCACCCGGAGCCACAGCGCGCACAGCACGACAGCCCTGCTTAATGAGAATGAGGACAAAACGTGGTTACACTTTAGATCTGGGATATTATTCTAATTGTATTTTAGATTTCCGCTTTCAAAGATTATAAAAAGAAGATATTTGAGATGAAACCATTACAGACGCATTCTGTCTACTTCCTTCCCTCCCTTCACAGCGTTGCGCTGTCATTTCTTCCTGAACCCCAAACGTACCGTCAGAATCAGCACGATCGGTGATTGTTGTAAAATGCAGTCTGTACTGTTGCTAAACTGCGGACGCGTTCAATCATTAAAAGAGCTATTAAAAGCACAAAAGTCTGCTGTTCACGACGCGCGACCCGAAATGCACTAAAACGAGACAAGAAAAGTAGGCTATCGCCTCATTTTGGGCTTCATGTGCGCATCTAAACCATCAAATATACATAAAATATAAAATGACCTGCTCTGAGATTCATTTAAACACAGTTTATGTCTTAATTGGACGTAAATAGTTGAGAGAAAATGATGGTGCATCAGTCATCTATTACAGTAGAGTTCTGCATTCGGTCTTAAAGGGGCAGTAGTCTTATAAACGTGACGATTGAGCCAATGCAAATCAAACAACAAAAGGCAGATAAAAATCACTCACAGCTCTTGAATGAATAACTTAAACTTTAATAAGCATTAATCTAACTATGATAAACTATGCAGTGTCATTTTACATTTGATTACTAGCTAAATTAAATTTCTTTTCAGAGAGAGCGACAGACTTAACTGAAAAGTAGCTAATTTTAGACCTTCCTGAAATTAAAGCACTGTGTATATAGGCTAATTTGTATCTGTCACAGACTAGAAGGACGCAGATGGATGAGAGTAACCAGGTTTATTGAACAGGTGGTAGGGTTAAACAACAGGTGAGTATGTAATGGAGAAAGTTCGGAGATGCAGCGGGAAACAGTCTGATGAAGTATATCTTATCTTGTGCAGGACGGAGAGACGGAGAGTGGAAGCAGCGGACGGATGAACAGGAGGAGACCGGGAACCAGGAGCAGATGAGAGGCAGACGGGGCTGATGCAAGCGGGTAAGTAATCCTTTACGTAGCAGTAAGAGTAGCAGGAGTCTGTAGCCGTAGTATCGACGAGACCAGACGGTGAGTGACTGTGAGGAGTGAGTTTATAAAGGGAGGATGATTGGGACGGTGATTGATGCGGGCAGGTGACGGTGATTAGAAGGCTGGGGAGCTGGAACGAGTGGGCGGAGTGAAGGTGTCTGGTGCTGACGCAGATGGATCCGTGACAGTACCCCCCCCCCCACGGCCAGCTCCAGCTGGCGGACGGGACCGACGACGGGGACGACCACGGCTCCGGGGCGCTGGACGATCTGGGTGGGTGGTGTGAAAGTCCTGGAGTAATGAGGGGTCCAGAATGTCCTCCCGGTTGACCCAACATCTCTCCTCAGCACCGAATCCCTCCCAGTCCACGAGATATTCCAAGCGGCCGCCCCGTCGTCGGGAGTCGAGGATCTCATGGACTCGATAGATGTTATCGTCTTCGGGATCTGCAGGAGGAGGGGGCACCTCCGCAGCACCAGACCCTGGGGAAGAAGGAGAGAGAGGGTTAGTGTAGGGCTTCAGCAGGGACACATGGAAGGTGGGTGCGATGCGGTAGTGAGCGGGGAGGACCAGCCGGTAGGTAACGGGGTTGATCTGCCTCTGTATCGCGAAAGGTCCGATGTATCTGGGACTCAGCTTCCGACAGGGCTGTCGGAGACGGATGTCCCGGGTGGAGAGCCAGACCAGTTGTCCGGGAAGGTAGTGAGGGGTGTCGGCGCGGCGAAGGTTGGCCTGGTTCTGGTGTCTCCGAACAGCCCGCTGGAGGTGAGTATGAGCTGAGTCCCAGACTCTCTCGCTCGTCTGGAACCAATGGTGGACTGCTGGGACGTCTGATGGTTCTCCTGACCAAGGGAAGAGTGGAGGTTGGTAGCCGAGTATGCACTGGAATGGGGTGAGTCCGGTGGTGGTTTGTCGGAGGGAGTTCTGTGCATACTCGGCCCAGGGCAGGTAACGACTCCAACAGTCCTGATGATCGTGGCAGTATGACCGCAGGTATCTCCCTATCTCCTGGATCTTCCGCTCAGTCTGGCCGTTTGACTGGGGATGATAACCCGAAGTGAGGCTGACGGTCACTCCCAGAAGGTTGAAGAAGGCCCTCCAGACACGGGAGATGAATTGGGGTCCTCGATCGGAGACAACGTCCTCTGGGATACCGAAGTTTCGAAAGATGTGCTGGAACAGCGCCTCCGCTGTTTCAAGGGCTGTTGGCAGGCCTGGAAGGGGAATTAGCTTGCACGCTTTAGAGAAGCGGTCTACTACTACTAGGATGCAGGTGTGATTGTCAGACACGGGCAGGTCGGTGACGAAGTCCACTCCGAGGTGGGACCAGGGTCGAGTGGGTATGGGAAGAGGGACCAGTTTGCCTTCTGGGAGATGACGGGGAACTTTGGCCATGGCACAGACTGAGCATCCTTTGACGAACCGGGAGACATCCTGGGCCATACCCGGCCACCAGTAGCGCTGTTGGACGAGCGAGAGAGTGGACTGGCTGCCTGGGTGTCCAGAGCCCCGAGAGGTGTGAACTGAGTCCATGAGGGACAGGCGTAAACGGGTTGGGACATAGACCCGTCCCTCAGGACCTCCCGGCAGAGCAGGTTCAAGCTGTGTGGCTTCGGCGATGTGGTCATCCAAGCTCCACTGAATGGGGCTGACCACCACGGCTGGAGGGAGAATGGTTTCGGACTCAAAAGGAGGGACCTCGGGTTGGAACTGACGAGAGAGAGCGTCTGCTTTCACATTCTTATCTCCGGGGCGGTAGGTGACTGAGAAATTGAAGCGTGTGAAGAACAGGGCCCAACGGGCTTGACGGGGATTGAGTCTCTTGGCCTCTCGGAGGTACTCGAGGTTACGGTGGTCCGTGATCACTGTGAAAGGGTGTTGGGCTCCCTCCAGCCAGTGCCTCCATTCCTCCAGAGCGAGTTTGATGGCCAGTAACTCCCGGTTGCCGATGTCATAATTCTGCTCCGCCGGGGACAGTTTCTTGGAGTAGAAGGCGCATGGGTGGAGTTGAGGTGGGTTCCCCTGCCGCTGAGAGAGGACCGCTCCTACCCCCGAGATGGAGGCATCCACTTCGACGAGGAACGGTAGGGCAGGGTCCGGAAGGGCCAGGGTAGGAGCGGAGCTGAAGGCGGATTTAAGGTCTTGAAAGGCGCGGGTGGCTTGGTCGTTCCAGGATAGAGACTTGGCCCCACTCTTGAGAAGGTCGGTGAGGGGAGAGCTGATGGGACTGAAGTTCTGGATGAACCGGCGGTAGAAATTGGCAAACCCCAGGAAGCGTTGAAGCTCCTTACGGGTGGTGGGTTGTGGCCAGTGGAGTACCGCTTCCACCTTCCTCTGGTCCATGGTGATTCCGTGGGGAGTGATGATGTAACCGAGGAATTGGATGGTGCTTTGGTGGAATTCGCATTTCTCCAGTTTGAGATAGAGGTGATAATCTCGGAGCCGGGTGAGTACTGTTTGAACGTGATGGATATGGGAGGTCAGGTCGGGGGAGTAGATGAGGATATCGTCGATGTAAATGATGACAAACTGATTGAGGAGATCGCGAAGGAGCCGGGTGAGTACTGTTTGAACGTGATGGATATGGGAGGTCAGGTCGGGGGAGTAGATGAGGATATCGTCGATGTAAATGATGACAAACTGATTGAGGAGATCGCGAAATATCTCATTCATGAAACCTTGGAAGATGGCGGGTGAGTTGGACAATCCGAAGGGCATCACGAGATATTCGTAGTGCCCCGCGGGGGTGATGAAGGCGGTCTTCCACTCATCTCCTTCCCGGACTCGGATGAGGTTGTAGGCACTACGAAGATCTAGCTTGGTGTAAATGGATGCCCCTCGGAGTTGTTCCAGGGCGGCTGGGACCAGAGGAAGAGGATAGCGGAATTTAACAGTAGCTTGATTGAGGGTACGGTAGTCGATGCAGGGGCGCAAGCCTCCATCCTTTTTCCCCACGAAGAAGAAGCTCGAAGCGGCAGGGGACACTGATGGTCGGATGAATCCGTGGTCGAGAGCCTCCTGGACATACTCCTCCATGGCCTTCTGTTCCGGGATGGACAGAGGGTAGATCTTACCTCGCGGTAGGACCGCCCCGGGCAGCAGATCGATCGCGCAGTCCCATGGCCGATGTGGAGGTAGGGTGGTCGCTTGGTGTTTATCGAAGACATCCTGGAACGCCCGGTAGGGAGAGGGGATCTCGGGAGGATGTCCCACAGGTGGGCTCTCCACGGAGGTGGTGGAGAGGGGAACGGACGGAGTGGTGGTATGCACGGAGGTCCTCGTCACAGATGGCAGGCAGTGATGGAAGCAGTCCTTACCCCACCGTAGAATCTCGCCGGTGGACCATTGGACATGCGGGGAGTGGGTCTCCAACCAGGGGCGTCCCAGGATGATCTCGGCCGTGGAGCCCTCCAGCACCAGGAAAGATATCTCCTCCTTATGGAGCCAGCCGATCTCCAGCCCCAGGTCGGGACTACGATGTCCTACCCGGCCACGCCCCAGAGGTTGACCGAGGATGGTCTGTACTTGCAATTTGTGAGGGATGGATCGTTGCCTGGTTTGCAGCCGATTTAAGGTGGACAGAGCGATGAAATTGGCCGCTGATCCGGAGTCGATCAGCGCCTGAACTGAAATGGAACGGTTCAGATAAGTGATAGTGGCCGCAGTACATTTCAAGGAGGAAATGGGTAGTGGTAGGTGGACTGTACTCACAGCGGGTCGGGGTGGACGAACGGGGCAGGAGGCGAGCAGGTGGCCGGAGGCTCCACAGTACAGGCACAGACCGCTGGTGATGCGCCGATTTCTCTCGGACACTGGCAGTCGCGAGGTTCCAATGTCCATCGGCTCTGGTGCTGGAGGACTGTGATGACGGGACGCTGGACGAGGAGGTGGGAGTGCAGGGCTGTCGAGCTGGCATGCAGTGCGTCGCTGATCGATGCGAATGGATCACTGGATGATGCTCTCTATTCCAACGGTGTCGTCATAAATCGCGAGCTGGAGGCGGATGTCTGAATTCAGGCCATGACGGTATGCGGTGATGAGCGCGCTCTCGTTCCAACCGAGAGTGGCGGCGAGGGTGCGGAACTGCAGGGCATAGGAGGCGACTGACGATCTCCCTTGCCGCAACCGGTACAGCTGGTCTTGAACCGAGATGGAATGTGCAGACTGCGAGAATACTTCGATGAAATGACCGGAGAAAGCAGCAAACGTCCGAGTAACTGGACCTCGATCTTTCCACAGGGCATGAGCCCAATTGAGCGCTCGACCTCGCAGGAGTGAGATGAAGAAGGCGACCTTAGATCGTTCGGTGGGGAAGGCGGATGGATTCATCTCCATGTAGAGCTCGCACTGCAGGAGGAAGCCGCTGCACTCCTCCTCCTCGCCAGAGAAGGGCGCTGGTTGGGCCATGGGACTGACAGAGGCAGATGGGGAAGAAGTGGTGACGGTGGCCGTGGAGAGTGCTGGAGCGCTAGTCCGGGGAATGGTAGGAGCGGGTGGGGTCGGTGTAGCGCTGGTGCTCGGGGTAGGTTGCAGCATGTTGTTGGTCTGGTCTTCTGTCACAGACTAGAAGGACGCAGATGGATGAGAGTAACCAGGTTTATTGAACAGGTGGTAGGGTTAAACAACAGGTGAGTATGTAATGGAGAAAGTTCGGAGATGCAGTGGGAAACAGTCTGATGAAGTATATCTTATCTTGTGCAGGACGGAGAGACGGAGAGTGGAAGCAGCGGACGGATGAACAGGAGGAGACCGGGAACCAGGAGCAGATGAGAGGCAGACAGGGCTGATGCAAGCGGGTAAGTAATCCTTTACGTAGCAGTAAGAGTAGCAGGAGTCTGTAGCCGTAGTATCGACGAGACCAGACGGTGAGTGACTGTGAGGAGTGAGTTTATAAAGGGAGGATGATTGGGACGGTGATTGATGCGGGCAGGTGACGGTGATTAGAAGGCTGGGGAGCTGGAACGAGTGGGCGGAGTGAAGGTGTCTGGTGCTGACGCAGATGGATCCGTGACAGTATCTTTGTTCAATTGTATTCTTTGTTTGACCATGTGTTTGTACTTGTTTTTGCTTATCTCATGTATATATGCATACCAAATAGATATTTTATACATTTTGTGACTAGCCTAAAATGTAACTGGTCGTATTTTGCATTAACACCTATAGCGGCGGATGCACAGTTTGAAGACCCAGTCAGTGACGTCACAATATGCCTTTTTTTTTTTAAATTCACGATCACCATCTCCAAAATTGTACCTTTTTTTTTTACACTGAATCTTGGAAAAAAAAATATAGACCTACCTACCGACCCTTTTTTTTTAAAAAATAGCTGTTACTGCAAACCAAAATATTTTTAAGGATGGCCTTATCAGCTTTTTTTTTTCTTTTTTCCATGGGTTCACTTGAGTTGCCGCTAGCATTGCTGCTGCTTGGAACGGCGCGTTTTTTTAGCCATTGATCCATAGTTAGCTATGTTCTACTACTCAAAGCTAGCCTCTCTGCCTATTGCTATGGTCACTACTGCGCGGCCACACAGTGCGTGTACACGGACAAGCACAATTGGCGGGAAGGACAGGGTAACCATATTATAACATGATTATAATGTTATATAATATATATTTTTATATTATATAATTATATTATATAATGTTTTGAAAATAGTCATGATTAAAAAATTTTTTATAGTCTTTTGAGAATCATCCCACGTACCCCCTGGGGACTGCTCACGTACCCCTAGGGGTACAAGTATCCCCGGTTGGGAAACACTGGTTTAGAAAATGGATACGCGTAAGTGAGTAGGAGAGAGAAAGTGAGAGAGAGTGAGTTGGAGAGAAAGAGAGAGTTACATTCACCAAAACAGTCAGTTAACCTTTCTGAACACCACGAAAACACTTTCTTTATGCTTCTTAGAAGCTCTAAAAGAAGTGTAAGACTAGAAAACTGGAACTGGTTGATGTAATCAGTGGCCAGTGTCTTCTGAAGACAAGAGGACCTTGCTTGAACAACACACACATTCTTGCAGAGGAAGCTCACACAAGAATATGTGTTTTTAATGTGAATGTGATAATCTTTAAGGACTGTTTAGAATCATTTCAAAAGTCTCAGGGTGACTGGTAATAATGTCTCATTTCCAAAGAAGTTAAAGAAAAGGTAATAAGGTTTTTAAGAATATAGAAATATCTTGCACACAAAAGGGTGTGCCTTTGAGTTAATCGCTTTCTACCTTTTGTCTGAATGCAAACTCTCCTTCCCCCAGTAAACATGGTGGGGGTTTCAGTCCATTGTAGTTTGGTGATTGGATCAGGTAAATTTGGTGATTAGATCAGGTAAGGTTTGGCTCTATTTAAGGAAAATGCACAAGAGTTCAGGGCTGCTATTCTGAATCAGATCAGCCCATGATGCTGGGTCTTCGAGGCTCGGCATTCATGTAATATGTTGGGTAAAGTTCTTTGAAACATCTAATGGTTTGCTCTGATTATCTTATGGAACTGTAATGATACATTTACCTGACATAATAAATTGTTATGACTATTCTAACAGACTTTGACTTTATTTTCATTAGAGTTAAAGGAATAGTCAAGCATTAATGTATTAAAAGATGCACAGATATCATTGATAAACCCTTTTCATTTTATGGAGTCAGATGAAACGAGTTAATACATAAGATTAAATGTATTGCATTTAACTAAAAATCACTTTGCTATGGAAAAGACGGAACACGCTTGAAACCTTCACCACAAATCGAATTCCGCGATTTGGGTCGATTTTGTGGCCCTTTTTACAGAAGGTATACTTGCAGAGCATATTTGGTCTGTGTGAGTCGCGTACTCGTCGCTCAGCCCGTTCGGGCCGCGTGTCGACTGGAGGTGTTGTCCTGCGTGCGTGCGTCACGTGGAGCGCAGCCGCAGCGTTTTTGCACGGCCCGTCCCGGCGCGTACATGGTTGGTCGCTTGCGCGTGGCTCCTTTGTTCCGTGGGGAATCACGTGGCGCTCGTTGGCATTCAGCGCGAGTGTTTGAAATGCTTAAAGTCTTTGAGGTGACGTTACCGGAGGAAATAGTTCGGCAAAGTTCACTTCCTTTCCTGGGAGGCGAACTTGGTAGTCCACTTGAGGAAAAGACGAAACTCTTAGACGAACAAAAGAAAAGATCCATGGTCGGATCAGATCTCTGTGAGGAGATTGCTAGCCTTACATGTTTCTCTGAGAAGGTCAGAATGTAAGAAGGGCAGAGGCGGAGCCTGCGCGCTACCTTTATCCCCTTGGCAAAATCCATCCCCTTCCTGTTGGCTTGAGCCAATCGGGGAGATGGACGTTGCGCGCGAGAACTCTTGGTTTATTGTCCTTTGTTCCTCAGTGCGCGCTCCTCATGGAAGGGGGTGTGTTCACGGAGGTTAATAGTAAAACCGTTTAATCTTCATTGTCGGCAAAACATTTTACTTTACATCTCTATGCATATTCGAATGTTTCATTCATAAGCATTCTAGAGATATCAAGGAACATTATGTTATATTAAAGGACTATACATTTATGTTTAAAATGCATGAAGAAGGTATTTCTACTTTCTATTTACGCTGTGACCAAACAAAGTTATTTCACTGTGACATGGGGAAGAACACACATACATAAAACCCTTGAATACCTTTGTTAAAAGTCTTTAAAACATCAGAAATGTATTTCTCTTTGTTCAGAGACATTCGTTCGGCCACACATTCCATTGGTGTCATAAGAGTCTTGTAACTCGATGCCACTGATGTAAGTGAGTGAATGTGTGCGTGTGTGTAAGTTTCGGGGGAGGGTCGAGTCGCCTGGCAAAGTCCCTACAATGGTGTTAAACACTACATGATATCATTACTGAGAAGTTACAACATTTTTATATTCAATAAATATAAATATTTGTTGTGGATGTGATGCTTTTGAACACTTTTCCTCTGGCATGCTGTCTGTGTTTTAATGTATTAACTACATAGATAATTGCTTATCATGATAGCAGATTGTCTGAGAAAATTGTTTCGTGCAAATAATGCACAACAAGGTCTATCTGTTTCCATTAAAAATATAAATCAATTAAAATACTATTTGGCCAGTGGAAAAGATTGAGAAAAACTATCTCTGAAATGCATTTTGCACTAATTTATTTTTATTTATTTAAAAAACAAAAGAAGGATGGGCTACTAAATGATTTTTTTTAATAATGTGACGGCACTCGTATTTCATATTTTCCTAATGTCTTGTACGGTTAAACATGTTATCATGTGGATGAATAATCATATGCAAATGATATGCAGATGAGGATATGCATAATAAAACTAGGCGTTGTAATCTCCATATTTGGTTATTTCGGGGAGGAGACGCATGTGCGCACAATCTTCCACTGACTGGGATTTATAAAGTGAAGTCTGCGCAGGTTCTGGCGTACACACGGTTTTATAAGTCTGAATATTTTTTTGCATACGACATTTTTGGCTTTCGGGCGCACGCACACTTTTAGTAAGGATACGCACAGTTTTATAAATGAGGCCCCTGGGCTTTTATTTTTTTGGGTGGTTTGTAAAATCCTCAAAACAGAGGCTTTATCAATGTGCAGATATTCCTCTGTTTCCAAACTAAAATAAAAATCCCTATTAATTTCATTAAAATCGTGTGTATCAAATCGCCTATAAAAGTCATTAAATTCGTGATCTATCTCTCCCATAGCTATCTCTCTCATAAGTAGCCATAGCAGCTCCAGAGCCGGTTCTGATCCAGGGTCAGTTTACTCCAGAGGTGTTCAGCGCATGCGTCTCTATTGATGAGGCTCCAGTGGGCCTGACAGTTATATCTATAGAAAAGTTGAGGGATTGAGGGAGCCAATAGAAAAAAGGCTAAATACTTCCTGCTCAGCTACCTGCTCAGCTACTGTTCGGATGCTCTTGCTTACCGCTCCGCGCTTTGCTCTATCGCTTTTATAATTTTAAATCGCTCTATCGTTTTTATATTATTTTATTTTATCTCCTTTTTATCACTTAATTCTAACTTCAGCAAACCAGTACAGTGCTCAAACGTTTGATTACTTCAAAAAAGCAGAATTCTTTTCTCCGACCAGCCTCCCACTGAAAGCTTACATTCCGGGGAAGGAAAAACACAACTGCCTACATTCCAAAGGATAAGAGAAAATGCCTCTTCTGGAATTTACTTGCTGCACTAACTGTCAGAGACTTTTACAAAGGATTGCAATTATTAAAACAAAGTTACTTGCGGGAACACCACACCAGACGGAACACACAACAGAGCTTCATCATGGACGCCCTCAGCATACAGCCGGTGAGTCCCAGAAATCTATTGCTACTCGACAGGCAGTACTGAGTGTAGAGAAACGAGCCGATCGACTCACAAATCGATGGCACAAACAGGGCGCGAGACCCAAAGGCACTCGAGACATCAGATTTTCACAAGCATCACATATTGCTGCAATAGCATCTTCTACCCCAGATACGGCTCTGACAAGGATTGCAAACACTGGTCTTCTACCACCGCCTATAAATATTGAGAACAGATTTGAAGTATTAATGAATGAGAAATCCCTGAATTTGATGAATGTGATCGATCAAAGACTGGGCCAGCCGATCGTTAACACTGATGCTAACTGGCGCTCAAGGTCGAGCAGACAGCGGCACACAGCTCAGAGCACAGCGGGGCCCGGGACTCTGATAGTGGGCGACTCCATAATCAGAAACATTAGTAGCAGGGATTCAACTACATGCTGCCTTCCACAAGCAACAACTTCTGATGTAAACAGGGAACTTCAGAACATTCTGGTGAAACATAAGACTGCAAATCGACTCATCATTCATGTGGGGAAGAACGATATTCATAAAGAGCAGTCAGAACTCCTTAAGAAGGATTTCAATGAACTTTTTGAAACACTTAAAAGACTGAAAGTTCAGACATTCATCAGTGGACCACTCCCAGCAAGAGGAACACACAGGTTTTCTCGGTTGCTTGGGCTCAACACATGGCTGCAAAAAACCTGCAATATAAAAAAAGGAGTAAACTTCATAGACAACTTCAATCTTTTCTGGAGTCAGAGACAACTGTTTCAACGGGATGGCCATCACCCAAACATACTCGGTTCAAGAGTACTAAAGGACAATATCTCACTGCATGAAAAGTGGGATTTTCGTCAGTAAGCGGCACTGTAGATTGTCGTGGAAGTTCAGGTTTACGACTGCACACGGCAATTTACAGGCAACACCCAAAACTGCCGTGAATTGCCGGAAATTGACGTAGGCCTTGCTTGCCAGTTGTCCCCCCATGACCCCCCTTTTCCTAAATCTAGAGGAGGCTTTGACATGTAAATGAAAATGCTGTGAGCTATACACATGCAAATAAGGGTAGGGGAGTTTCACCCCAGGTAACATTTTTCTGAAAGATATACCTCATTCTAGGACAATCTCTGGTAGAAATAGATCAGGCTCACAGTGTTTTTTTTTTTTTTTTTTTTTTACATTACACATAATAAACAACAATTACAACAATAGCATGATATCCAAAAAGATAACAATCAACAAATAATAATTTCACTATAAATGAATAAGAAAAAATAAAAATAGGACAGAATTGAAAAAATAAAATAAAAAGGGGAAAAGGACTATCTATTATGTATAATATAATGATTTAAGAGAAAGCTAGAAACCAGTAATTTGTACTACTTAAAGAAAGAAAATAGCATACACATTAATTCACTTTTCAATTAGCTTCAATATTCTTTAGTAAATACAATTGTATCACTACATTTTTTATCGATAGAGAGACTCAATATACAACTGAAAATCAGACCAAAAAAAAAAAAAAACTTCAAACAAGGTTTAGAATTATTCATTTTACTCTTATGAATATGAAATTTACCTAATAAAATTATAGGATTCATCATAATATTTACAGAAGCAGTTTTCAAATTATATGATAACATCTTTGGATGTTAATTCACAGTTATAACCAGATGGTTTTTTTTGGGTTTTTTTTTTTTTTACTGGTTTATTTATTTTAAGTAGCCTAATCAAGTTATTTATTTATGCACACCCTGTATTTGTATTTTTCATTTCATGGTAGCCTATATTAGGTCTATCCACCTTATTCCTAATTTAAAAAGAACTAACAGCAACAGAAAAGTCATGGACAGCCGAGGTCGGACAACTCTATCAAGAGCTTTGATTTCAACCACAGTCGAAATCCAGTGAACGTCACTCTGATTGGCTGAGGCAACATATCATCATAACCCAACCTGTAAAGCCAGCCACTCTGATAGGCCGAGGCAACATGCGAGCCATGTGGCGCGAGCGGCGCGATTCAGCGTGTTTTTCACATGGTTGGTTTTTCAAGCAGAAAATAACGGCACAGATATTCAGCCTACATCGCCGTCATGATCACTGGTGAACCCATCTCCTCTAAATTGAAGGTAAGTTCGTCCAATCTAGTGAATTCTATGTCCATGTCTACTTATGCTTGTGTTTGGTAGTTTAGCGTTATTGTCTTAAACTTCACAAACCTGCTGTGATTACTGCCGCGAATGTTCAAGGGCGTTAACCTTAACGGCACAGTTTTTTTGTTTTGCGTTAGCTTGCTGCTCTTAATTCTTGACACTAAATTGTATTTTGCACGTTGTTATCTGGCTGCTAGGTAGCTACCATTCTTTGCTAGTAAAACTAAATCGTATTGGGTGTTCAACGGGCTTTTCCCAATGCGTGCTACTCTGAATATCGTCAGAAATTATATGTGCCAGGATCATACAAACTCAAAGTTCGTAATGTGCTTGTATGCTCTAGTGTATGCTATCCTTGTTTGTAAAACTGCAACGCTGTTGTGTGATGGAGTGAAATCTTTAACTCCATCTGTTTGTGATGTTTGTTAACGCATTTGTTTTGTCTCTCAGGTGCTGTAAGGAGTGAGGTACCCTTCCCTGATAGGAGAAAAAACACCTAAACAAGGTAACGTTACGTGTTGTGATCTCATCCTCTTTTCTTTTGATCAGGCCCCAGTCAAATAAACAGTAAAACTAAACTAATTTGGTATTAACGTCTGTGTTTACGGATGACTTTGAGAGTAAGACAGTGGTGAAAACGCCAAAGAGAACTGGAACATGGCATGTTATATTCATAAATGTTTGGCCAAGTTTAAAATGTTACTAGTCCAGTGTTCGATTACCATCAGGTCCTGCACAGAGATTGTTCGAGGCACACCTTCAGGTCCAGACATGATGGGTCACGGCACGTGCGAGGCACACAGTCTTCAAATCACTGCTATTACTTTGAATCTGAATCAGAAAGAGCTTTATTAATCTAGTGTGCTTGCACACATAAGGAATTTGTTTGTGTGCTGAGGCTTCCAGTGCACATATACTAACACAACAGGAAACGTATTATAATTACAAAATTATTTTAATTTCAGGTATAACCATATGGAACTAATAAATCCATGAAGACCGATCCCGTAGTGATGCCCCCAGTCCCCCGCCCAGGTCCAGACATGATAAAAGAGTACAGCGCAGTGATCTCAGCACATGACAGGCACGGTGAGTTGTCGCTGCGTTCACATTAAGCTCATTTAGGATTATTTTGCTATTCAGGGTGGTGGTCATATGACCTCTGGAGTGCCTGTTACACAGTGTACACATTGCTTTGAACAAGAAATCAAGTAATTTAGAATTTTTTTACAATTAAGGCCGCAATTTTCATCAAAGTACTTTGCAGTTCACC